>MU227940.1:1922769-1946898 GCA_018584345.1 Thuja plicata | reverse complement strand
TCTTCCTCCAAATCACCATGAAGGAAAGTTGTCTTCACATCCATCTGTTCTACCTCTAAATCATACGATGCTGCTAGAGATAACATAAATCTAATGGATGTAAGCTTTGCAATAGGAGAGAATATTTTACCATAATCAATTCCCTCCACCTGTGAATACCCCTTTGCAACCAATTTGGCCTTGTACCTATCAACACTGCCATCTGCACAAAATTTCTTCTTAAACACCCATTTGCTTCCAACAGGTTTCTATCCTTTAGGAAAAGGTACTAGGTCCCAAGTTTTGTTCTTCTCCAATGAAACCATCTCATCATCCATGGCCTCAATCTAGGAACCTGCATCTTCCATACCTATAGCCTCTTTCACAGATCTAGGCTCATTAGTGTTTGTAATCAAGGCATAAGCACAACTAGAATCTAACATAGAAAATCCAAACCTCTCTGGCTGCTTTCTTTCTCTCATGGATCTCCTCAAGGGCTGAGGTTGAGGTTTTTCTACCTCTTCTTCTAAATTTTTAGAGCTGCTAGAGCTCTCCTCATCATCATATCCATCATGGTGTCTTTGTTCAGTCTTCTCAG
This sequence comes from Thuja plicata, assembly GCA_018584345.1. Lineage (NCBI taxonomy): Eukaryota > Viridiplantae > Streptophyta > Pinopsida > Cupressales > Cupressaceae > Thuja > Thuja plicata. Next base: position 1,946,321 of record MU227940.1, on the reverse strand, counting down.
GGGTAGGAGGCAACTGAACAACATCTTCTTTCGTTTCTTTTTCATCTGGCTGTAGCACAATAGGAGAAGATGTTAGCTCTCTAAAAATAACATTTGTTCTATACAACACCTTACCAATCACAAGATCCCAAAGCTTGTATCCTTTCACACCAACACTGTAGCCGATGAAGATACATTTTATAGCCTTATTTTCCAACTTACATCTTCTCTCCTTAGGCACATGTGCATAAGATTCACAACCAAAAATACGAAGATGTCTAACTGAAGGCTTCTTACCAGACCACACCTCCATGGGTGTCTTACCAACAAGAGATGATGTAGGATATTTTTTAACTAGATAGCAAGCAGTGGCCATAGCTTCAGCCTAAAACCTTTGTTCAAGGCCAGCACCACTAAGCATACTCCTAGCCTTCTCCATCAATGTCCTGTTCATTCTTTCTACAAATCTATTTTTCTATGGGGTATAAGGAGTTGTCTTATGCCTCTCGATCCCTCGTTCTTTACAGAAATATTCAAACTCTGTCGAACAAAACTCACCACCATTGTCAGTTCTCACACACTTAATTATTTTACCAGTCTGATTCTCTACGAGAGCTTTAAATTCCTTGAGCTGACTGAAAACATGTGTCTTGCTTTTAAGGAAATAAATCCATGTCCTTCTACTGTAATCATCTATAAGAGATACAAAATATACAAATTTGGAGAGTGAAGGAACTTTAACAGAACCAAACACATCCGAATGGATAAGATCCAAAATACTAGAAGACTTGTGAGAACTGGAGTAAAACTGAACACGGTTTTGCTTGCCATAAACACAGTGTTCGTATAAGTCAAACTCGAGATTACAATCATTTATCCCCTCAACAAGGTTTTTATTTTTCCGGGTTCTAAGACCCTTCTCACCAATGTGGCCAAATCTCATATGCCACAACATTGTCTTTTCTATAGGAAGTTTGCCTTCCAAAGTGTTAGCACCCTTAGGTACACTTGCTGCACTACCATCAGAACCCATTACCACAAACTTCTTCACTACTGGTTCAGATTGTGGAGATGAAGTGTCTGCTTCTCTCTTCCTTGAGACAAAATAACTATTGCACTATGAAGTACAAGCATCCAGCTAAAACAGGGTACCTCTCCTAGTACCTTTCACAAGCACCATAGATCCTCTAATCATCTTGCATCCTTATTTCGAAAAAACAACTTGCACACCTGCATCATTCAACATACTTACAAATAATAAGTTTCATGCCAAACCTGGGATGTGCATTACCCCGTTGATCCCCTTTACTCGTCCATCAAGGAATCTGATAGTGACTCTTCCTCGTCCAACTATCTCTAGGTGAGAATTATCACCCAGGTACACCTTTCCTCCATTGAACTCCTTGTACTTTGAGAACCAAATTCGATGAGAGGTCATGTGAAAAGAAGCACCCGAGTCAATCAGCCACACATCATCAGATGCATGAGTGGCCAAGGCTGCGACAAAAGCATCGCCATCTTCTTGAGATTTTTTGGAATCTAAATCATGGCTTTTCTTCTTCTTCTTTGGCTCTTTGTAGTCCTTACGGAAGTGCCCAGTCTTACCATAGTTCCAACATGTTACCTTAGACTTTCCAGGAGTCTTAGATTTCCCATGGGATTTGGATCTACCCTTTTCAGACTTATTGTCATTTTTCTTTCCTCTGTCTTTGGATCTACCGCGAACAACAAGGGCTTCCTTGGTTGAATCAGAAGTCTTTCTTTGGATCTCTTTAGATAATAGAAAATACACCACATCATCCAATTGGAAAGTGATAATAGTGCTCCCAAGGGCCATCAAAAGATGGTCCCATGAATCCGACAAGGAACATAGCAGGGTCATACATCGATCCTCCTCCTCCAACTTGACACTAGTTGATGTCAACTGTGCAATTAGCATGTTAAACACGTTCAGGTGATCTGCAATGGATCCTTCTTCCTCCATTCTTAGAGAATATGGCTTCTTTCTAAGGAACAATCTATTCACCAAGGACTTGGCTTGATACACAGACCCAAGCCGTGTCCACAATTTGTTTGCGGTCTTCTCATTGAGAACATTCAGGAGAACAAAATCTACTAGATAGAGTCTAATGAGACCCTTAGATTTATGATCCTTGAGATCCCAATCTACTTGAGGCATGTTTACTGGTTTGATATCATTATAAATCGCCTCCCATACATCACGGTCTATGAGCATGTCTTCCATCTTGATTTTTCACAACTCAAAGTTTGTACCATTGAAATTTTCCACCTCCATTCTATTGTATGAAGAACCTGCCATCTCTTCCTGCAATAAGGTTATAAATACTCTGTAACAATACTCCCACTGAACTGGAGATTAGCTCAAAAAATTCATACCCTAACAAATAGAACCAAAACTGGCCAGGCTCTGATACCAACCAAAAGGAAACTAAGTGTGCAAAAAATAGTTCCCTACGCTAAACTCCCGAGAAGAGGATCATGCAAATTCATATTTAACCCTTATCAACTACAAAATGATAATACAATAACATGCATACATAGAAAAATGAGAATGACACAATGATTTATCCTAGGGAAAACCTTTCGGTAAAAAACCCTAGCACTCCAAAGCCTGCACAATTTATTAATCAAAACTATTACTGTTTACAATACACTTGCAATGCAAGTTCTTCCAGGAGATAATCAACACTTGAAAACAAAACCAGCAACATAAAAATGTTCCAACAATACACTAACTTCTCACTCAAATTTTCAACCCTAAAAAATGCTTATATCACGCGCTTCCCTTTTTAGGGCAACTTCCAAAGACAACTGTATTAGGGTTTTACCATTCTCCAAACCCCACAGTTGCAGAAGAGTGTACAATACTCAACATGATCAGTTGCCACATGTCTTGCATGTCTTCACCCATCATCGAATCTTCCACAATTAGCTCTTACAAATATTAATGACCATCATAGGAATCCGTCATAACCGTTTCAGTCATGATTACCTTACACATTGTCCAAAGTGCCGACATTTGGAAAATATCAAATGTAAGGAAATATACAAGGTTGAGACACCTTATTCCTTACAGAAGTTTTAAATTTCCATATGACTTCATACCTGTTCTATATTTTATCCTATTGCAAATATTGGGAAGGGCTACCTCATGAAGCCTGGACAAAGGATATGAAGATTTTTGAGTATTACCCCTCATTAAAAAAGAAGAGAAATCCTGAAAAATTTAGAAGGGTTCAAGATGTCCTCTTGACCAGACGTGTATTTGAGTTAAAAGGGAAAGAACATCATAGGATGTCTGAGGAGGCTGCCAAATTGGTAAAAGTTTATGGAAGCTTTTATATTAAATTTCCCAAATTATCTTACTTAAGGATTAGAGGTTTCGGTGGTGAACCTTTGAAGCTACCTAAGTATTTCTTAGATAAAGTTCTGCTAGTGTAGGTTTGTAGACAATTAATCCAAGTTGAAAAGAAATAAAATCCTAAGAGAGGAACTGGTTTCCTGTTCTCAATTGAACTCAGCCTTTACAAATGCAAGTTTATGCAAGGCATGACAAGTCTAGAAATTGAGCTCAAGGAGATGAATTTAAGAAAATTCCAAGCCATAGGATACTTTAATAGTAAAGGCTTCGTTGCAAGTCACTTTCGAGTTGATGCAACATTCCTTCATTAGCCTCAATTGGAGGACAACTAGACAGATTGTGTAGATGAATACGAAGTCAGAAAGAGACTATGGTCCAGGTTCACCTTGAAGTAGATCGTTTCCTTGAAATTTCCAATTGATATTAAAGGGCATGAGGCAAATGAAGAGGAAGATATCCTAGATCCCAAATATGAGGAATTGTTTGAATCCACACCCATCCCTAAAGTGGACTGGAGTAAAAGAGAGGAAGATGATGTTAAAGCCAAACTCACAATGTCTTCCACATAACAGAACAATGACTGAAAGGCAAGAAGAAGAATAAGCTGAGAGAGAATAAAAATTTACGCAAAGCTGACCCAGTGTCCTCAAAAACCCAATCCCCTCCCCCAGATACTAATGTGGCTGAACCATTGTCTCTTGTAGGTGAATTGGAGATGAATATAGAGGTTATCCCTAAAGAGTGAGGAACTGTTCTGTTGCAACCAACTGTGAGGGTTACTCGTTAAAGAAGTAAAAAGATAAGCCAACCTACCAAATCCTCTCAAGTTGTGGTTGATTTGGAGTCAATCAAGACAGATAAAGAATAAAGAGAAGAGGGATTAATGGATAAGATATAAGAAAGCCTAGTAATTGAAAGTGTGGATGTGCAAACAGAAACTCCCAAGCAAGATTTGTTAACCTTGGGTAGCTCTTCTAGTTTTCAAACTCCTCAAGTCAAGAGAAGTACAAAAGCTCCAAATTGGCTCAAGTTTTCTGCAAACAAGAAACATAGTATTGTCCCAGTTTCTACCCCAATTGGAGACATGGTAAGAAAGTATCTTGGGAAGATGCCAAAGAGAAAGAAGCCAAAGACAGAGGTATTGATTAAAGTGGACAAGGATACAGGGCATTGAAAACCAAAAATTTTCAAACCTTCTACAGATAAAAATAGTGATGAAGTCACATAGAAAGACTTCAATGTTCAAAAGGTAGATCTTGGCCAGGAAACCAGATCTGTTAACATGAAATTTTTTGAGTCAAGCAATAAAAAATTAGTCAAAGGATTTGGAAAGAATAGAGGGATAAGAAGGCTCTTAAAGAGTATCTAAAGCTTATGGCTGAATATATCCATGCACTCCAAAATCCCGAGCCCTTAGCTTTATCATAGGCATATCCTTCCATTGACATCATGTCCACCTCAAGTCAGAAGTTTTTAAACCATGTGAAAAGAGATATGACAGTATCTAAGACCGTCTCTGACTGGATTGATAAGGTCATTGAGGATGTAGTGAACTACGTTACAAATCTTGATCAAGCACATCAACAAACCTTTGCTGTCTCCAAAGAAGTAGAGATAGATATTGTTGTTTGGACAAAAGAAACAAACAAGTGGGAAAATGAAATTGATAAGATGGAGGAGGCTTATGATTATAGTGTAACTAAGTTCCTTTCGGAGAAGGCCATACCAGGAGTAAATAAAAACATGTTGTTCATAGCCAAGGTAAATATGGAATGGCGAAATGAGATTCTAGAACAGGGTATACATGAGTTATTAGAACTTCTGAAGGAGATAAATTGCCTTAATGATATAATAAGAAACAACCTCAAGTTAATTGATGTGAGGCTGATGGAAAACACAAAGGATCCGAAAAGGACTACTGCTCAAGTGATTTCATCATTTCAAGACAAAATGAAGGCTTTGAAGGAGACCAAAGATGTAACGGTTAAAGACTATTCTACTTTGGAAAAAGTAGAGTCTGCATTGATTATAGGTAGTGAACACCTGGAAGTGCACAAGAATAAGCTAGAGCTAGTATAAAAAGACCATAAAATTTGGAAGCAGCGTATGGGGCTATTCATTTTCCTAACCAATAGGTCTAGCTGATTTTTTAGCTTCATATTAGGAGTAGAGCGCCATGCAGAAAGCTAAGGTGTCCCTGGCCCAACCAAAGATGCTTCCACCTCAGATAATCACTAAATCATGTCCGAAGATAGCTCCTAGGATATCCTATGTTTTGTCTTAATTAGTTTCAAAGTATTATTTTCAAAACATGACACAGATAAGTTAGTTTTTAAAATTGTTTTATGCCTTGCGTAGCTTTTTAAGTTAATTTTCATGTCTCTGTGAGGGTCGTTTCTCTGGGATTGGAAAGATACTTTTATTTTCTGTGGATTCTATATATATTTCTTTTTGTTGAAGTTATTTGGGGAAAAACACATTAATATAATACCAGTCGGTTTATATATGAAGATTATGATGATTATCTGATCAATTGGTGAGAATGTGTATGCTAAATTTATGTTGGAATTGATGTATATGCTACCGTGATCTTTGTCTATTTTCTTTTGTCCTTCCAGTATTTTATGCTTGATAGATCTTTGTTGTAATTTATTAAGTTTTTTTTCCTTTCAATTAGAAGTCAGTTGGCTTCTGGTTATTGAGATTTATGGTGATATGTAGCATTTCGCTTATATGCTTATAATGGAATGCTAATTTCCTTTCTTACTTCCCAGTTAAAAGTATTTCTTAAAAATCATCCTATTTGAATAAAAGAGAAAATATTTATCATTGTAGAAGGATGGTACACCTTTGATGTAGAGAGTTCAATCTTCTTCGATTAACTCAACTGCTGGTAGTAGATTTCTCTTTTACATTGGGCTAAGAGTCACTTTCATATATACTACATTTTTTTTTCTACCAATCATTTTCAAGCTTGGATAAATCAGATTGTCACACCATTACCACCTTCTAACTATCATGATTGGTAAATAAAAGTACAACTTTTTTTCAAGAGAAATGGGTTGTAAAGATTGGAGTACTTAATTGACCTATAAATTGTTTGTTGAATCTTAATAATTTTTTCTTGCTCTGTGGTTTGTATCAATAATTTTTTTGATTTTGTTCTTAAATCAATGCATTACCTTTACACTCATATTTTTACCATCTCTTTATTACAATGGTTAAAAAATGATATAAAAGACATGCACTACTAAAAATATTAGCTAGTCAATGAGTAATGCCCCATAGTACAAGGCTATGGAATTTTATCCTTTTGTAGCCCAGTGGAACTTTACAAAAATATCTAAATTTCTATTATATATATTTTGCACTATAAGTTTTTCTTCTTTCCATCCAACTAGTCTAAAAAGTTTTTTTTAAGAAAATTATTATTGGATTATGCCTGAAATAATTTTGTTCTTTAGCATCACCTACATAACAAAGGGGTTGGTCAAAATCAATTCATCTCACTCTCTAAAATTTGAAATGCTCGTGGTCATTACTTCTCACCCAGATTGCTCGACAGGGCCTGGGCCATCCATGACGCGACATGAGCCTGTGTTTGGGCTCACTTATGGTCTGGATTTGTCTACAAAGTCTACGGTGGCTATTACTGCTGAGTCGTCTAGTGTTTCCTAATTGTTGTAGATTTTGGCCAGGTCTTCTTCCTCTGTGGCGATTGGGATGGAGGTTGCTGTGGGGGCTTATGTGCTAACTTCTAACTTTCCCCCTGGGTCCTAGTTCAGGCGATGGTACTGAGGCTGCTAAGGTTGGGGCTCCTGCCTCTAATGTTGCTATTAGAAGTGGGTGGAGCTACACTTGTGCTGCTAAATCTATTGGTCCAAAGGTAAAAGCTCGTCCCTTTGCCTATGCCAAGACTGCTCTTGTAGTAGTGTGTGACACATAGGTGGTGGAAAATGTTGAGTTCTACCAACGTTGTGGAATGATTTGTAGATGTACTAGATAATGGAACTCTCTTCCTAATTTGTATCAATGGGTGTCAGATTCTTGGAGACCATTAGTTATTGGTAACATCAAACTTTTCCCTTGTGCAAGAGGTTTTTTATTGTTTTTTTTAAACTTCTGATGAGGAACGTGACTTGATATTTATAAACATTTAAGTGTTAGGGAGTCACTCTCTCAACTAAAACCCGGTCAACTTATTTTTACCCTCTTATTGAACCACTCAATGTGCATCTAGTGTGGGTTTGCCTCCCAGATCTCCCTCTACATTTTTGGGAGAATTCTCACTTTGAGGATATAGGCAATTCCATTGGCCATTTTTGAAAGGTAGATGAAGTTGCCAAAGCAAACCATTCTACTTTTTCTCATATTTTGGTTTACATTGACATCTCTACTCCCCTCTCGGGGGACGTGGTTTTGATGGTTGGGGACGTGTCTTGGACTCAATCACTAGATTTTGAAGGCCTTCCCTTTCGTTGCAAGTGATGCTTCTCCATTGGCCATTTGGCCAGTGATTGTTCTCTCTCATGCCGTAAGGGAGTTGCAACTTGGTGGAAAGATGAAAATAATGATTATTTGGCTATCTCAACCTCTGAATTTTCCTCTGATGACTTTGCTGATGATGCTCACCCCTCGGATGCTGCTATTGTTCCAACGTATTCCGTTCCAATGGACCCACCTTCTTTGCTGAGTCAGCCCCTGCTGGTGGTTTGAACTCTTCTCTGACGATAGCTACTTCTAACATTCTCCAGATCAGGACTCTTGAGTATGGTCAACACTCTGCTCCTGTTGAGGTTGTTGGTTCTCTCTCTTCAATGGTCCAACAATGTCAACACATTATCCTTGGTAATTTTGTGGACTCCACTCTTGGTGGTGGGGACCCCTCTAATTATATTTCCTAGATAGTTGTTCGTTGGTGAAGGAAAAAACATTATGCAACCTCTTCTTCTGCATCCAATGTTCTAGGTGTGCTGTCTACCCACACTTGATGCGGGTTACTAGCTGAATGACTAGTTTTTTGTCAATGGTCCTTGTGTGACCTTGTATTTTGTTTCTACCACCACCTCTACTTTTGTGTTGTGGTTTTGCAAGGGTTAGCCCCCTTGTCAGGCTTCTTTAATAATCAAAAGAAATTTGTTCTTTAAAATAGAAATAATTATCACCAAAAATATTGTTGGATTATGCCCTTTGCAAATTTAAGCCTAAAAAAGAAGTGTTAACTATAGTAGACATTAAGTTTGCACAATCAATGTGATTGAAATTAACTGTTTTTGGATTCGATTGGGTGATATTTTTTTTTCTTCGAGAATGGCAGAGACCAAGTAGAGATAAAAATGATGGAGATCCAAAATGTTGATTCAAAAAAATGTCACACAATCTATACCAGAAATAACAAGAATGACCAAACTTTTATTTATGCTACTGATTCCACTTAATGGTAAACAAATTCAATGTCTAATTATAAACATAAAAAATAAAGAAATAGTTGAGACAAATATATTAATACCACTTGTACCCATATGAGATTCAAGTGATGTGCTAATAGGAAACTAAAGATAAATTTTAAATATATTTAAATACTACATAATTAAATAACTATATAACAATATAAATTTATACAAGTTTGACTACAGATATGAACTTTGATTTGTATAAATAAATATTGTATCATATATTTAGATATATTGTTATTAAAAAAATTCAAATTTTGTTATTGAATTTCTTCCTATCTTGAAATAATTATATTCCTTTAAAGAATCTAAATCGCCACATGTTGTATTGAATAATATGATATAACTGATTATGGATAAATTGTTTGATTTCATTCAATATGAACTTAAGCTTATTATTCATTTTGTATTGGCCAAAGTTCCACAAGAATGTATTTTTATCTTTATGTCATATTTTTCTTTGTAGCTTCTCTTTTGAAGTCTAGGTATTCTTGTATATTTTAATTGTTATGTGTTTGAGATATTCAATCCTAGTCTTATAAGAATTTGTGTATGACCTCTAGATCATTATGTTGTGATCTACTTATTCTGAATTAGGAACCTCTCTTCCAGTTATAATTCTAATCCAAGTATAGGCGCTGACTTTTGTGAAGTTACGAATGGAGTTAGGACCCTACAAGGGCATAGATATATGTATGTACTCCTCTAGCACATAGACTAGTCCTCTCTATTTGAGGTGATCACCGAATGATAAATACTATGAGCTGCATAAGATAATCTTATCCGCTCGAGATTGATAGTAGTCAAGGAGCATATTATGTTGGTAGACTGTCAGCCGTACCACCTAGCTAGTGGATGGTTACCGCCAATTTCATGCAGGCGAGGGATACCTGAATTGATTTAGGGAATTGGACTGATTTTGAAAGGAACATGTGGGTCTGGGGTCCAATTTCATGCTGATAATGGATGCCCTCATTACTTAGCCATTTGATGGACTATAGGGAAGATAAATTCTAAAGAGGAATAGGTAGGTGATAATTGGACCAACCTCATAGTATGAATTTGGACTTAGTTTTATAAGGAAATGGTATACTTCACCCCGTTTGGTTGAGAATAGACTCCTGTGTAGTATTGGATGCACCAAATCCTCTCCCTAAGTATTTGCTAGTGCAAAAGGCCAAGGAAAGGAATGAGACCCACAATGTAGTGCACACTACACCAATGTTCATTTTACCTAGGATGCAGTATGGTTAGCCATTGATTATGAGTCAATTATCATATTCTTTATGATGCCTACAAGAGCTAGTAACTATGCTATTTATCATGCTTATATGAGCTAATAACCATTGTCTTGTCATTCATTTATGAGTTAACCACTATTTTTATTGGGATGTATGTCAGAGCTACTTTCTATGTATGTGATATATGGAAAGCTAGGTAGCTTGAGTACTTATGATGTGTATGAACTAGTCCCTTGTATATGAGAAGTATGATCAAGTTAATGACTATGTTTGTGATTTTGATATGACCCTCATGCGTATGTATGAAGTTGGTAAACTGATTATAGATAATGATGGGTATGAAACTATCACCTAATGGAAATCAATATCTTTAATGGGATTGGACCAAGTTCATAGAATTCCTTAATTAATACTTAGGATTAAAGAGAGATTAGAGATGTCATCAAGAGGAGAGAGTATACTCCCTTTGAGTGCGAACTACGAAGCCTATGACTCTCACGTGAGGATACATAGGCAAGGTCATCAGGAGTGAACCCTCGAGGCTTAGGTTTGGGTCTAGGGATGCCCCTAAACATGGAAGCTAAACACTATCAAGTGTAATCATTTAGTGTGATATCGAGTTATCACCACTATGATGAATGAAGAAGTTTTAAAATCACCACTTCTAAATTAGATGGAAGATGATTGGTTGATTGAGTTGATGATTGATGTTTTAAAAAAATAGTACCAATTGAGGGTGGTTGTTACATATATATCTCTCCCTCTTCTCTTATAATATAAATATTCCTCTCTACCTCTTTCTCTTTATCTCTCCCTCTACTTCGCTTCATGTACAATACATATGTACAAAAAAAGACACTAAAATTTTCCATATTGACCTTCCATAACTCTTGGACCCACCCATTGCACACCATGGTACAATTTGTAGTCTTATAATAATTATTAATAAGAAACTTGATGGTTCTACCTAAGTAGCAATCACACCTTAGGGTGAAATGGGTACACCAAAAAGATATTGAAGATCATCTAGGGAAAAAATAGTCTATTTTTTGCATATGTTTGTGCAACTAATAAGGTCATTTGGAAGAATATTTAGTTAATGATTTGTGCAAGATAGATCTAAATAGAGTTGTGATAGGTACACAAATAAATTTTAAAAATCTCTCTATTAGGAAGATAATCATGCTCCATTACTGTAAACCTTAACCTTAAATCCTATCAAAGACATTAAACTGTAATCCTAACCATAATGGTAATCCTAAATAATATCATAACCCAAACTATAAATAAAACCCTAACCCTAGACATGACATAAATGTAAACCATTATCCTAACCGTAATTGTAAGAAAACCCTAAGTTTAACCATAAAACTAATGATATTCCTAAATCTAACTTTAACCATAACCCTAATAAAAATCCTAACCCTAAACATAATGTAACCCCTTACCCTAACCATAATTGTAACTCTAAACCCTATTCACAACCCTAACCCCAAACCTAACTCTAACCCTAACCCTAACCCTAATGTTAAACCCCAATCCTAAACAAGATCATAACCCAAACTCTAGACCCAATCCTAACTCTAATCATGGCATAAGCCTAAAATCTTATCCTAACCGTAACCCTAAATATTAACTCTAGTAAAAACCCTAACCCTAACCATAATTACAACCATGATATAAACATTAAACCTAACCATAATTGTAATAGTAAACTATGATCCTAATCTTAGACAAGATAGTAAACCAAACTATAAACACAAAGATCATAAACCTAAATCACTATCCTAACCCTAACAGTAAAAAATATTTTAAGTTTAACCATAATATTGACCATATTCCTAAATCTAACCTCAATCCTAACCTTAACCCAAGCGAAGTTAGTTTGAGCCTAGCAGGGACAAAAACAACACCATCACTTAACCAACACACATTAAGAACATACTATTATTTTAAAAGTCAAATAATAATATTATTAAATATTTCAAATGATTTATATTTTAAAATTAGTTAAATACATATCATATACAATGTAAAAAATCTTTAATATAGTTTATTATTTAAAATTTTTAAATATTCTAATAATAAATATATTATATTTATTATTCTACTCTTGGGGCCTTTAATAATGGTTTAAAATTAGACTCTTGGGGCCTTCAATAATGGTTTCATTATGAAGATATATCAAAGATTGTAACCTATTGTCCCTAATAGGAAAGGGTAGATTTTATAAAGAACTATTTTGACTCCTTATTTATTATAACATGTGTGTGTGAGCAATTGAATTGGAGATTACCTTGACAATTCAAGTAATAATAATTATTCAAATTTAATGGAAATGATATGAACTTGCAAACAGATAAAATTTATAATAAGTATATAATCACTGTATATTTTATTTTACTAAGATGATCCCATAGAGATAAATTACGTCTCTCATGTTGAATTATGAATAATAAGATTGACAAGGCCGAATTGAAGAGTTCAATATCCTTAAAACTTAGTGTTATAGTACGTGTTGTTAGATTGTAAACCTACAAAATATTATTTATTGAAGGGGAATTTGGTATTTTTATTTGAGGGAAAGCATCAATGAAACCATGTTTATGAGAACCTGTGTGTAGGTACACTGAGATACCTTGTGAGGAGAACTATGTGTAACTTTGACGCATTTGGAAGTGGGAACATAGGCGACACATGGGTGAAGGATAACCATGTGACCTCAAGTCCGTAGGGGAGGTTTTAAGGGGGGATAACTTTGGGGATTGGGGTTATTCATTGTTTAACCTTTTCTCTATAGTCAGCTTCATTTGAGGCCAAAAAAAATACTAGTGGTTATGAAAGCGTCAAGAAAATCTAATAAGTTATATGTAATACATAATGTGTTTTGAATAGAAATATAAAGAAAATGATTTGGGATAACTACCATATAGTCAATGTCTACTTAATGTTAGGTGTTGAGTCAAGACCATACTATATTGGGTCTATATAATTGTTATGTGTTTGAGATATTCAATCCTAGTCTTATAAGAATTTGTGTATGACCTTCTAGATCATTATGTTGTGATCTAATTTTTCTGAATTAGGAACCTCTCTTTTAGTTATAATGCTAAGCCAAGTACATGCGCTAAATTTTATGACCATGAATGGAATTAGGACCCTACGAGGGCATAGATAGATGTATGTACTCCTCTAGCGCATAGACTAGTCCTTTCTATTCGAGGTGATCACAGAATGATAAATACTATGAATTGCATAAGATAAGCTTATCTGATCGAGATTGATAGTTTTCAAGGAGAATATTATGTTGGTATAATGTCAACTGTACCACCTAGCTAGTGGATGGTTACCACCACTTGCATGCAAGTGAGGGATAAGTGCATTTATCTAGGGAATTGGACCAATTTTGATAGGATCATGTGGGTGTGGGGGCCAATTTCATGCCGACGATCGATGTCCTCATTGCTTAGCTATCTGATAGATTGCAGGGAAGAGAAATTCTAATGAGGAATATGTAGGTGATAATTGGACCAACCTCATAGTATGAATTTGGACTTATTTTGATGTGGAAATGGTATATTTCACTCTGTTGGGTTGAGAATAGACCCCTGGTGTAGTATGGGATGCACCAAATCATCTTCCCAAGTATCTGCTAGTGCAAAAGGCCAAGGAAAGGAATAAGACCCATAATGTAGTCCACAATACACTAATATTCCTTTTCCCTAGGATGCATTATGGTTAAGCGATGGTTAGCCATTGATTATAAGTTAGTTATCATATTCTTTGTGATTCCTACAAGAGCCAGTCACTATGCTATTCATGATGCTTATATGAGACAATAACCATTGTCTTGTGATTCATTTATGAGTCAGCCACTATTGTTATTGTGATGTATGTCAGAGCTACTTTCTATGTATGTGATATATGGAAAGCTAGGTAGCTTGAGTACTTATGATGTGTATGATCTAGTCCCTTGTATATGAGACATTTTCTCGAGATAATCACTGTGTGTGATTTTGATATGACCCTCAGTAAATTGATTATAGATAATGATAGGTATGAAACTATCACCTAATGGAAATCGATATATTTAATGAGATTGGAAACGGTTCATAGAATTCCTTAATTAATACTTAGGATTAAAGAGAGATTAGAGATCTCATCAAGAGGAGAGAGTATACTCCCTTTGAGTGTGAACTATGAAGCCTCTGACTTGTATGTGAGGATACGCAGGTAGGGTCATCAGGAGTGAACCCTCAAGGCTTAGGTTTGGGTCTACGTATGACCCTAAATATGTAAGATAAAAACTATCAAGTGTAATCATTTAGTGTGATATCAAGTTATCACCACCATGATGAACGAAGAAGTTTTAAAATCACCACTTATAAATAAAATGGAAGATGATTGGTTGACTAAGTTAATGATTGATGTTAAAAAAAATAGTAGAAATTGAGGGTGGATGTTACATATATATCTCCCTCTTCCCCTTCTACTATAAATATTCCTCTCTACCTCTTCCCCTTTATCTCTCCCTCTACTTCTCTTCATGTACAATACATATGTACACAAAAAATACACTAAAATTTTCCCTACTTGACCTTCCACAAATCTTGGACCCACACATTTTACACCATGGTACAATTGGTACTCTTATAATAATCCTTAATAAGAAAATTGATGGTTCTACCTAACTAGAAATTGCACCTTAGGGTGCAATGGGTACGCCGAAGAGATATTGAAGGTCATTTAGGGAAAAACAAAGTCTATTTTTTGCATATATTTGGGCAACTAATAAGGTCAATTGGCAGACTATTTAGTCAATGATTTGTGAAAGATAGGTTTAAATAGAGACGTGATACGTACACAATTTTTTTAAAAATCTTTTTATTAGGAAGATAATCATGCTCCATTACCATAAACCTTAACCTTAAATCTTATCAAAAACATTAAATTGTAATCCTAACCATAATGGTAATCCTAAATAAGATCATAACCCAAACTATAAACAAAACCCTAACCCTAGTCATGACATAAATGTTAACCATCATCCTAACCGTAATTGTAACAAAAACCTAAGTTTAACCATAAAACTAATGATATTCCTAAATCTAACTTTAACCGTAACCGTAACCGTAATCAAAATCTGAACCCTAACCATAATGTAACCCCTTACCCTAACCATAATTTTAACTTTGAAACCTAGTCACAACCCTAACCCCAAACCTAACTCTAATCATAATCCTAACCCTAATATTAAACTCCAATCCTAAACAAGATCATAACCCAAACTCTAGACCCAATCCTAACTCTAATCATGGCATAAGCCTAAACTCTTATCCTAATTGAAACCCTAAATATTAACTCTAATCAAAACCCTAACCCTAACCATAATTACAACCATGATATAAACCTTAAACCTAACCATAATTGTAATAGTAAACTATGATACTAATCTTAGACAAGATAGTAAACCAAACTATAAACACAAAGATCCTAAACCTGAATCATATTCCTAAATCTAAGCTCAATCGTAACCTTAACACAACCAAAGTTAGTTTGAGCCTGGCAGGGACAAAAACAACACCATCACTTAACCAACACACATTCAGAGCTTACTATTATTTTAAAAGTCAAATAATAATATTATTAAATATTTCAAATGATTTATATCTTAAAATTAGATAAATACATACCATATACAATTAAAAAAATCTTTAATATATAATCTATTATTTAAAATTTTTAAATACACTAATGTTAGTCCAAGTCCAGTACTTGTCCTTTTTCTTTAAGTGATTTCTTGAGTCACCATGGTATTTTTGAGAGTCTCAAAGCTGCTTAAGTCCTTCATGTCAAACTACTCACTGAAAGTGTCAACCTTGTGGTCCGACCATGTTTTGAGAAACAAAATTTTATTTGCTAACACTTTTCTTGAACAGGTTTGAACAGCCTTGAACAACCTTGAACTTAGTTCATACATGTTCAAGAGTGTTCAAGGTAGTTCATGTTATTGTAAGGAATGGTAGATGTGTAAAACTGGCAAAAAAAGTCTCATGGTTGCGGTGTACGGAAAATTTGACTCTTTAAAGATGGAAATCAATGATGTCAACACAGAATATTTAGTCTAAGGGTTAAGGCAGATGGTCAAGCGGGAATAAGTTTGAACAGTATCGAACACATGTGAACAACCTTGAACTTAGTTCATACATGTTCAAGAGTGCTCAAGGATTTTGAAAAAGTGACACGGGGCAGAAAAAGCAGAATTCGTCATGACTTAGCGGTGGACCCTACGGAAAAAGAGCATTTAATGCGAAAGAATAGTGGTGGCAGTTAGGTGCGTCTAAGCTATCATATTCAATTATAAATGTGTACGACATGAAAGTTTGTGCGAGTGGCATTAATTAATTGCATGCGTAAATTGTCATTTCATTCCCTTAGCCTTTATTGCCTTAAAGATGGGTAATTAATGATCAAATCTTTGGTAATTTCTATTTAAACCCTTCTTTGCATTCATTCTTATTGAAATATTGTCGCTGTCTGTATACGGGTGGACTGAAGGTAAGGGTTTTGGAAGCTCCAGTGTGCAGAGGTTTCTATAGGAACAAGGTGAGTCAGGTTGCACCCTCTACAATATTTTAATTTAAGCTTGTGAAATATACAGAGGATTCTGTGGCAATTATCAGTTTATTTTTACAAGTATGAAGTCCGCCTTTCACTTATTTGGAAGCATTTCTAGTCTGGTTTGCGAAATCCAATTATAATAGACACAGATTTAGGAGGGTATGATATTGAAGGAATTCCTGATAGACTTTCTAGGTGCTTAGAAAAGAATGTCCTGCTTTGGAAATCCTACATAGTGGACTATGCGTAGCTGCTTCTTTCCCTCCTACAGTAATTTGCCCCGAGCTAGTTCATGAATGCGTTTGTAACTATGACCAATGGACTGAATCAATTCTCAAGAAAGATGGTAGTGTCTTGTTGGCTGTAAGCAGGGAGATTGTTTCTCTAGCTTTCCAAATTCCAGAGCAAACCTTTTCCGCTTTTTCTCCTGCACAGTCCCTTGTTAAATTCAAAGAAAATGCAGATGCAAATCACACTTCCATGGCCAAGAATTGGTTATTGAACCCATAGAGGGGAGGTTCCTGTTTTCCCAAAAAGTTTAACAGAAGTCATGTGCGCTCGTATATTAGTGATGTCATGGTGATGTTGCAGAGAGCCAGGGGGTCGCCAGAGTATTATTTCTTCTCAGATTGGTTGTTTTGTTATATTCAAATTGTTTTAAAAGGAAAACAAATAATGGATTGGGCTGAATTGATTGCTGGTTCCATGAGGGAACAACTTAACAATTCAAAACTCACAGGGTGTAGTTTCTTCATGTCTTCTTATCTGATGTACTATTTACCTTGTAGTAGAAAATGGGACGGGATGATTCATGAACCTTGGTCTGATGGCATGTGTGTTTATGAGTATTTCCCCATTCTTCACAAAGATAATGTAATTCAGAACTACAGGAGAGTGCATGACACTTTTATGGGTAAACTCTATTTGAGTTGACTGGGGATTCTGCCAGGAGAATGAGTTCTGAGGCTCAAGAATTTGTGACCAAATTTGGGAGTTTTTATACCCAGTTCCCTAGATTCAATCATGTTAGGGTCGGTGGTTTTGAACATTCCCCTACAAGATTGCCTAGGTATGCTTTTGACTTCTTTATTTTTGCAGAGGTCTGTAGGCAGCTTGCCATTGTACTCAGACGATTTCTTCCTGAAGAGGAATGGGAGAAAGTTTTCCCATTGTAGCTAGGTAAATTCTCATGTTTTTCTATTGAAGACACAATAAGCATAGGGAGTGATCTGAGTCATTTTGATTTCAAATATTATATAGAGAGGATAGGTTTTGAAAACAAGAACTTTACCAGTGGGAGTCTAGGAATTAGGTCCCATATGTTTCCAGTTCCCCATCTACAAGATTTCTGGGAAGACTGTCCTGATGAGTCCCAGGTTAAGGAGAGAGATCACAGTTGACTCTGCATATCTCAGATTCTATCCATGAGGTTGCAGTTCAATGTAGAAGGTGTGACTGATTATGGTTCAAACTTAGTTGAATCCAATTTCAAAAGATCCATGGGAAACGAATAATATGATATTGACTGGTCAATGGAAGAAGAAGATGATATTAAATGTAGGACATGTACTTCAATTAACTAAGGAATGACTGCAAGCAAGAAGAAAACAGTCTAGTCCTAAGTCAATTGAAGTTAAATATTCACCTTTATATTCCTCTTCCCCTATTTCTAGTCCTCGTAAACCAATTGATAATGCAAGTTCATTGGGTAAGCAGCGGACTAAGGGTTCCAGGAAGAAATGTGTTGTAGAGCCTTCTCTTGTAGTTTTTCCTCAGTGAATTATGAGATCAAAGACCCGGTCATAAAATAAAGAGAAGATGACTCAGGAAAACACAGAAAAAATCAACTTGGAGGATGACAAATTTGGGGATATGAACTATCAAATTGGCGAAGATAAGAAAATAGGGAAGGACCTCTTTGATCTAGATGATGTGACTTTGGATATGATGGATACTCCTACAAAGACAAGTGAACAACCAGCAGCAACAAGTGTCACACCAAGATGGCTAAATACTTCAGTGAATAAGAAACGAAGCCTAGTTCCTGTATCTATCCTAGTGCAAGACATTGTCAGCAAGTACGTTCAAAAGACTCCCAAGGCTAAAAATGTCAAGAGCACTGTACGGATGTTTGCTGATGCAAAAAATGGAAAGTGGACTACTGAAGTGGCCACCTACAGGCCAAAAGAGGAGAAGTAGGATGTTGCGGTAGAAGATTTTGAAGTCACCAAGATTGAATTAGGAACCATGGCTAGGGCAGGGAAGAATCACCTATTTAAGGAGACAGCTCAGTAGATGTTAATGACATCTTGGCAAGACAACAAGGAAAATAAAGAAATGAAACAAACAATAGTGTCACTTTCCCAGTTCATAAACACTTTCTACAACTTCGATGCCATGCCATTCATTCAATCCCCACAGGCATTCAATGCAAATTCCACATAAACTAAAAATTTACTAAATTAAGTTTAGCGTGACCAAACTTTGGTCTCTTCCATTGATGAGTGGATGTCTCAAGTACTCAGCATTGGCCAACAATACATTAAAGACTCACATTTAGTCCTCCATGATACAAAAGCTATAATGGGAGAATTGTAGACTCATCGACAAGTCTGGGATGGAGAAGAGGAAAAATGGGTCTCGGCGATGAGGAAATTCTTGGAAATAGAGAGGTACGGCTTCAGTTAATTCTACGCAGAAAAATATCTGAAATGCACTGAAGAATCAATTTTCTTCATACTTAGAAAGAAAATCAGCTGGTGTATCTCTATCATAAGAAGCACCATTACAAAAAATAAAGAATACGAGGCCGAGGCTAAACAGATTTAGAAATCCACTCTGAACGAGTTGAAGGTCATCAACTTCACCTATACTTATCCAGCAACCTACGGTGAACAAGAATTGAAAGGGGCTCTAGAAGCCTTCAACTCAGAGATGAAGATAATAAAAGAAAAGGCTAATCTTAAAGCCACAGACCTAACTTAGATGGAAAGGATTGAATCGATGTTATATCTGTGTGTGGATTAGTTGCCAGGGGTGGTGGAAAAAGTGAAGAAGTTGAAGTGGAGTAAGGAAGCCTCAATGGCCCGGATTGTGAATTCCAAGATCCTACATTTTCCATTTGCAAAGGAGCTGGTCCAAGCGTACAAGGAATGGAAACCTACCAGTCAGTTGCTGAAGAAGAAGGAAGCCCAGTAGGAAGCGAGGATCATGCGGGGGACAAAGAACCATATTTAGACAGTTAGTTTTTTTTTTGAATTATCATGCAAACTCTTAAGGACATGTGTCCTTTTTCTTCTAGTTTCATTTTATAACTATAAGTATTGCTACTGAAAACTTGAGAAAGGTTAAAAAAAAAGAAACTAATCGTAACTAGATAGTTTTATTTTTGTTGTGATAGTTTTAATTTGAATGTTAGAGGAACAAATGTAGAGGAATCAAATACTTATTGAAAGAACAGACTTCATGTGATTTCCTGTGTAGTAATTTTGAAATACATTACAGTTAAGTTTATCAAATCTATTTCGTTTGAAAGAAAAGAGCAAGTGTCCTGTGTTGGCATTTTGTTTACTCTGTGATGTATATGTCTGTGGATTCATAATACCTTGACTTTATCTATATTCTGTTCCCTTTTTGCTGATTAGTTATCTATTTTCATTGAATTTGCTAAAGGAGAAACTGTTCTTTTTCTTTCCTTTATGTTTTGATATCTTTCTTAAGGTATTTCTGTAATACTTCTCATCTATGAATGGTGAAGTAACCTTTCTAAACTTTCGAGTTAAAAGTTGAAATTTAAAATTGGATGTTGTTGATGAAATAATTCTAGAGAGATGTACCTAGGATCAAATTCAGAGGGAAGTGGGTTTAGATCACTTACCCAACTGTTAGTGTCATTTGTCTTTTCAAAAGGGTTGTAGAGTTTTCCTGTAAAAGATTTACCGAGAGACAAATCTGTTCGCTAACAACTAATAATAAACATATTATATATTTATTATTCTACTCGTGGGGCCTTTAATAATGGATTCAAATCAGACTCTTGGAGCCTTTAATAATAGTTTCATTATGAATATATATCAAAGATTGTAACCAATTGTCGCTAATAGGGAATGGTAGATTTTATAAAGAACTATTTTGACTCCTTATTTATCATAACATGTGTGCGTGAGCAATTGAATTAGAGATTACCTTGACAATTCAAGTAATAAGAATTGTGCAAATTTAATGGACATGATATGAACTTGCAAAGAAATAAAATTTATAATAAGTATGTAATCACTGTATCTTTTGTGTCAATAAGATGATCCCATAGAGATAATTTACATCGCTCAAGTTGAATTATGAATAATAAGATTGACAAGGCCGAATTGAAGAGTTCAATATCCTTAAAAGTTAGTGTTATAGTACGGGTTGTTAGATTGTAAACTTACAAACTATTATTAATTGAAGGGGAATTTGGTATTCTTAATCGAGGGAAAGCATCAATAAAACCATGGTTATGAGAACTTGTGTGTAGGTACATTGTGAGACCTTGTGAGGAGAACTACGTGTAACTTTGACCCGTTTTGAAGTGGGAATGTAGGCGACACTTGGGTGAAGGATACCCATGTGATCTCAAGTCTGTAGGGGAGGGTTTAGGGGGGGATAACTTTGGGGATTGGGGTTAATCCTTGTTTAAGCTTTTCTCTACAGTCAGCTTCAGTTGAGGCCAAAATGAATAATAGTGGTTAGGAAAGTGTCAAGCAAACCTAATAAGTTATATGTAATACATAATGTGCTTTGAATATAAATATAAAGAAAATGATTTGGGATGACTACCATATAGTCAATGTCTACTTAATGTTATGTGTTGAGTCAAGACCATAATGCATTGGGTCTATGTAATTGTTATGTGTTTGAGATATTCAATCCTAGTCTTATAAGAATTTGTGTATGACCTTATAGATCATTATGTTGTGATCTACTTATTCTGAATTAGGAACCTCTCTTCTAGTTATAATGCTAAGCCAAGTATAGGCGCTGCATTTTATGACACGAATGGAGTTAGGACCCTACGAGGGCATAGATTGAGGTATGTATTCCTTTAGCACATAGACTAGTCCACTCTATTTGAGGTGATCACCGAATTATAAATACTTTGACCTACATAAGAGAAGCTTATCCGCTTGAGATTGATAGTAGTAAAGGAACATATTATGTTGGTAGACTGTCAGCCATACTACCTAGCTAGTGGATGGTTACCGCCAGTTGCATGTAGGTGAGGGATACTTGCATTGATCTAGGGAATTGGACTGATTTTTCTAGGAGCATGTGGGTATGGGGGCCAATTTCATAGTGGCAATGGATGTCCTCATTGCTTAGCTATCCAATGGACTGCAGGGAAGAGGTATTCTAATGAGGAATAGGTAGGTGATAATTGGACCAACCTCATAGTATGAATTTGGACTTAGTTTGATGTGGAAATGATATACTTCACCCTGTTGGATTGAGAACAGACTCCTGGTATAGTATGAGATGCATCAAATCCTCTTCCCAATTATTTGCTAGTGCAAAAGACCAAGGAAAGGGATGAGACCCACAATGTAGTGCACAATACACCAATATTCCTTTTCCCTAGGATGCACTACTGTTAAGGGATGGTTATCCATAGATTATGAGTTAGTTATCATATTCTTTGTGATGCCTACAAGAGCCAATCACTATGCTATTCACGATGCTTATATGAGCCAATAACCATTGTCTTGTGATTCATTTATGAGTTAGTCACTATTGTTATTGTGATGTATGTCAGATTTACTTTCTATGTATGTGATATATGACTACTAGGCAGCTTGAGTACTTATGATGTGTTTGAGCTTGTCCATTGTATATGAGAAGTATGCTCGAGATAATGAATATGTGTGTGATTTTGATACGAACCTCATGCGTATGTATGAAGTTGGTAAACTGATTATAGATAATGTTGGGTATGAAACTATCACCTAATGGAAATCAATATCTTTAATGGGACTGGATCAAGTTCATAGAATTCCTTAATTAATACTTAGGATTAAAGAGAGATTAGAGATCTCATCAAGAGGAGAGAGTATACTCTCTCTGAGTGTGAACTATGAAGCCTCTGACTTCCACATGAGGATATGTAGGCAGGGTCATCAGGAGTGAACCCTCGAGGCTTAGGTCTGGGTCTAGGGATGACCCTAAACATGGAAGCTAAACACTATCAAGTGTAAGCATTTAAAGTGTGATATCGAGTTATCACCACCATGATGAACAGAGAAGTTTTAAAATCACCACTTCTAAATTAAATGGAAGGTGACTGGTTGATTAAGTTGATGATTGATGTTAAAAAAAAATAGTAGCAACTGAGGGTGGTTGTTACATATATATCTCCCTCTTCCCCTTCTACTACAAATACTCCTCTCTACCTCTTCCTCTTCATCTCTCCCTCTATTTCTCTTCATGTACAATATATATGTACACAAAAAATACACTAAAAATTTTCGTACTTGACCTTCCACAACTCTTGGACCCACCCATTACACACCATGATACAATTTCTAGTCTTATAATAATCCTTGATGAGAAACTTGATGCTTCTACCTATTTATACAAGTCTTTTTCCTTCAAAATAATACAATCTAATTTAACAACTAGTAATTGCACCTTGGTGTGCAATGGGTACGCCGAAGATATATTGAAGATCAATACCAAAGAAATATATAAAGATGAAAGGGGTAGGTAGAGAAGAGTGACATTTCACATCTTGAATACTTATAATTCATTTAAGAGTTATGTTTTGAGGGAGACTATTAATTACCTATTAGAACAATAATTACCTATAGGAGCGTCAATTGCACTTATTGTATAGTTTTATCCTAT
>MU227940.1:1863785-1920691 GCA_018584345.1 Thuja plicata | reverse complement strand
AATGATGCTCAATCCAAAATCTATCTTTCACTTTCAATTGAGATTAATAGAAAAGACGTTCTTTCTCAATTGTTGGATATAAAGATGTTAGAGGTTTTGTATTTGAGCTACAACTCCTTCATTGGTGTTGATGTCCCTTAACAACTCCCCACACTAAAACTAAACTATTTGTGGGTGAGACCGCGGGCTCAAACTCTGGTCCCACCAGATAAATCCGGAGGGAGTTTCGAACCCGAGACCATGGGGGTAACCCACAACCTCAAGCCTCCACTCCCCACCGTTTGAGCTAGAAAGTTACAAATTTTATTTCAAACATTGAATTGTATAAATTATAAAATATATTTTTTACAAACATATTATTAGATGATTTATACAATGTATCAATTTGAATGAAAATTGCATGTAAAATATAATGTGCCAAAGTTACAATATTTATTTGAAACTTTGAAGTAAATATAATAGAAAAAATAATATTACATGTTTGATATTATGTATATTATCATTTCAACCTTTGATTTATATAGAACATATGTGGAAAATATTTAATATATATATTTTTAAATAAGTAAAAAATGTGGATCTATAATTTAAATATTGAATAATATTTTTATATCATCATGCTATTTTTAAATTAAAATTTCAAAACAGTATATCAAAATTAGATATCTAGAATATAGAGGCTCATGAAATTATGGTATAAATTCAAATTAAAATAAAAATTCAATATATAACTTAACTTTTTCTTTGATCGTGAAGTATAATTTAACTTTTATTAGAATAAAATTAACTTATATTTTTTACTTTTCTACATTTAATTGAATATTAATAAATATAAAATTAATTACGTTTTACTATTTCATATGAAAAAATATTATTTTTAATTTTATCAATTTAATTTTGAAACATATCCTACATTTAATAATAGAAGTGACCAAATCATTGACAAGGCAATCTAGATTAGAAACAGATTGATCTTCATTAATTTATGTATGGGCGACGTGGTAAATTTCTCTGCCTAGCCTTACCGGTGTAACTCACTTTTCGGCCAAATTCTAGAACTACTCCACTTTCTACTACTTTCAGATGAATTAATTAACAAGTTTTTTTTAACCAGAACAAAACAAGTAGTTTGACCTGAAAAAATGACGGCGCTCTGTTAGCTTGGTATAATTAATTCCTGAAATGTATGAGGCGCCTAAATAGGGTAGTTGCTTTAATTTTAATAATTCCACAATTTGAATATAAGTTTCTGTACTGCTCTGACTCGCTCAAGGATGTAATAACAAAAAAAACTAAAAGCTCTTCATGAAAATCTAAATTTTTTTTTAAAATGCTTTACAAATCTAATATATCTAAATTATAGATGTCAAAAATTTAAAATTAATTTATATAGATTGTAAAATTTGAAATTAGATAAAACATTGTGTCAAATTCAAAAAAAAAAAAATGAGGACTATTATATTCAAGATTTTTCTACCCACATTTAATCTATTATAATAAATTTATAAATATTAAATTATACATATTGTAAAATTTAAAATTAGATAAAATCTTATGTCAAATTCAAAAATAAATAAATGAAGACTATTATATTCAAGAATTTTGTACCCACATTTAATATATTATAACAAATTTATAAATATTAAATTATATATGTTAAAAAATTTAAAATCAGAGAATTATATTTAAGATTTTTTTACTTATATTTAAGATTTTTCTACCCATACTTAATATATTGTACAAAATCCATTAAAAATAAATTATGCATAAATAATAAATAATTATATCTCAGATTTTTGTACCAAAATTTAAAATGCTAAGCCAAATTCATAAAAATTAAATTGTAAAAGAAAATCATAAAACTAGACAATGATATTTAAGATTTTCTACCCATATTTAGAATACTATAACAAATTCACAAAATTAAATCATGTATGCTCAAAAATATAAAATTAGACAATTATATTTAAGATTTTTGTACTAATATTTAAAGTTTTTTTTCCCCTTATAACAGGGAAGCCTGCCCCATAAGCTCGCATTGATTCATAATCTACAAATCTTTACTGCTATATAATTGTTGTGACAAGAAGTGGGGAAGGGCAGATTTGAGGGCAGAAAAGCCTTGGATAAACAATGGCCAATTATCTGAGCTTGTGGGTTTGTTTGGTTTTTTGTATGATCACTGTTTCACAGTCTATTGATGATGGAGAAACAGTGAGAAGCAGGAGGAATCCACATTTGGTGACTCAATTGCCAGGGCAGCCTAAAGTGGGGTTTAATCATTATGCTGGTTATGTGAATCTGAATGAAGAAAATGGAAGAGCTCTTTTCTATTGGTTCTATGAGGCTCCTACTTTCAAAGAGAATAAGCCTTTGGTCTTATGGCTTAATGGAGGTAAGCCTATAGAAGTTAAAAAAAAAAAAAAAAAACCCAAATGTATTAGATTTTCTTATGTATTTGATTTTGTTCAGTAATGTAACAATCTAAAGAATTCTATTTTGTTTAATGTTTTTCTTATCTGCATGTGTGCTCTTGCTGTTTATAGCATAGTTATAATTATCCTTAAAGACTTATTAAGTAATTTTCTTGTTATTATGATTAGTTATGGGATGATTTTGAACTGGTTTTTGATAACAGAGTAAGATTAGTATGGATTATAAATTTTCTTGTTATTATGATTAGTTATGGGATGTTTTTGAACTGGTTTTTGATAACAGAGTAAGATTAGTATGGATTATAAATGTAATAGATTGCTGTTGTAGCAGTGTTTGGGTCTGTTTTGTTCAGCAGTAAGGTGCACCCTGTGCTGTTCAAAACTTGGTACCCCTATATTAGCTGTTTCTTAGTCTTTTTTTGCTGTGCTGTTATGTCATTGGACTGATATAGTTTTCATGCTAATCTGATAAAAAAACAATGATATGCATTCAGGTCCAGGGTGTTCATCTGTGGGATATGGAGCAACACAAGAGATTGGACCTTTCATCATAAATTCAGATGGAAAGACTCTTTCTTTAAATGATTATGCATGGAATAGAGGTATTTTTTAAGGATAATTAGCTTGATTGTGTTCATTACTTTTTCTCTTTTTCTTGCAGCAGAAACTTTTGACATCAATTTAACTTAAGCACCACTCACAATTTTCTATGGTTTGATGAACAGAAGCCAATATGTTATTTCTTGAGTCTCCAGTTGGAGTGGGATTTTCCTACTCCAATAAAACATCTGATTACAAGATTCTAGGAGATAACACTACTGGTAAGAAGCCCAAGTTTTTTTTTATACTTTGTACCTCTTATATGGTTCATGTTCTTTAAAATATGCCTATCTCTAAAAATGGGATTTTGATTAGTTCATTACTGCAATAATTGTTTTTGAAACTAGGTATGAACAAGAACTAAAAAGTCACATTATTAATCCAGGAAAAAGTCCAATAGAAAGGTTAGAAAACCAGCAAGGAAACATTTTTTTTTCCAATAAAAAATGCTTAATAAACAATGCTTTGTTGTTTGTAGTCTCCATTCACATTCTTTAAAATATATGTAAGAGTAATTTGAAGATTGGATGATGGTTTTCTCAAAATATGTAGGAGACTAATTTGAAGACTGAATGATGGTTTGAACTGCGCAGCTCATGATACATACAGGTTCCTCCAAAACTGGTTTAAAATTTACCCCGAGTACAGAACACATGAGTTCTATCTTGCAGGAGAAAGTTATGCAGGTGTGGGGTCTAACTTTTTCTTCCTATGTATTGGACTAAAAGTAAACCCATCTCTTGTTGTAAATCAATATAATCAATTGTCCTCGTTTTACCAGGGAAATATGTTCCTGAACTTGCAGAACTCATATACGATCAAAATCAAATCTCCTCCAAGAGTCTTTATATAAATCTCAAAGGTTTCATGGTAAGCTGTCCCAAATTTTTGAGTATACTTTCAATTTGAAATATTGTTTCCATGATTTGAAAGTTTGATGTATAGTAATGTAGTTATGTACTACTTGAATCAGGTGGGCAATCCAGAGACATATGATGCCTATGATTGGCAAGGTCAAATGGATTATGCATGGAGCCATGCAGTTGTGTCAGATGAAACTCATCAAATGATTTTAGATTACTGTGATTTTTTTTCTAACAATACATTTGACAACAAAAACTGCACAAATGCAGTAGATGAAGTTTTTAATCAATATGGTAAGATAGATATGTATAGTCTCTACACTCCTACATGCATTCACAAAAACATCACAAAAAATGCAAAATCTGGGGGGAACCAGTTCAAGTATTCAACTAACAAGGTATATTTCTATGTCTCAATGTTGTTGGTATCTTTTTTATTACAACCAAATTACATATTGAGTGAGATTTTGGCTTAACAGTAGTGTAAGTTTTTATTTGTTTGTACTGTTTATCTGAAATTATCTTAAAAAAGTTTAGAGTGAGTTTAGAATCTGAATAGGTGAATTTTTTTGTAAAATTTTCTTAATTGTATGTTCTCTGATTTAACTGTACATTCTATATTTTAACTTGTTTGTATGGTTCATTTGAAATCCTACTAAAAAGCTACTAAAAAGATGTAGCGTGATTTTAAATAAGCTACTTAAACAAGTCAAAATTTATAATGCGCAAAACTCTTTGAAAAACTCTCTGTATATCACTATGATTCTAATGGTATATTCTAAGTTTTAATTTATTAAACTCTCTGTATATCACTATGATTCTAATGGTATATTCTAAGTTTTAATTTATTTGTATGGTTCATCTGAAATCCTACTAAGAAATCTAATGTAATTTTAAATAAGCTTTTTAGAATGTGTGAGACTCTTTGACTAACTCTGAATTTTATGTTCACTATGATATTCTTTTTTAGAAGAATGTCAAAACCTCATGACTGCTATTTTACACACTTTTCAATTCTTTTATGCAGGCGATGAGAAAGAAGGTTGGTGGATATGATCCTTGTCTTGATGACTATGCCGCTGTATATTACAACACATATGATGTTCAGAAAGCTCTTCATGTCCTTGATGGTTCAGAGCTTAGAAACTGGAGTATATGCAAGTAAGCTTCTCTCAAAGAGTACCATCCTGCACATAAGTTTCTATGGTTTAACAAAAACACATTAGTTCTTTTATTGTTGAATTCATTATCTAGTGAGCTTTAATTAAAATGAAAAATATTTTCCAATTGCAGCTATAATATCTTCAATGATTGGAATGAATCGCGACCATCTGTATTGTCATCCTATTATAAGCTTATGGATGCTGGTCTTCGCATATGGGTTTACAGGTGTTTTCATCGATATAAGCTTTTTGTTTACATAATGTATTTTAACTTTAAGTTTTGATTTGTTTAGGTGATTCATTTGAAATCACACCAATACGTAAGTTATTTTAAGCTTTGATTTGTTAATGGCAATTTTGAATTATGTATTCAACAGTGGAGACACTGATGGGCGGGTTCCAGTGCTATCAACAAGATACAGTCTAAATGCTCTGCAAGTTCCCAAAAGCAGATGGCGGCCATGGTATCATGGGGGGCAGGTGAGAAGTTAATTCAATCATCAATTGAATCCACATAAAAAGATCCTAACTTAGCATCAATTAAACCTATTTGAAAAGATGCAAATTTGATAGCATTAAGATTTTAAAAATATAAATTTTAATTACAAAAGTATTGAATTCTTATTTATTTATTTATCTGAAATATGATCTAAAACATTGATACAAATCGACTCTTTCCACAATCTTTTTACTTCCCAGATAATTTTTTTTATAATCTGTGGATGATTACAGGTAGGTGGATGGACTCAAAATTATGGAAAATTGACATTCTCCACGTTTAAAGGAGCTGGCCATGCAGTGCCACTTTTTAACAGAGAAGAAGCTTTGTTTTTCTTCAGCTCATTTATTTCAGGGAGAAGTCTGCCCAAACAATGACAGTGACAGGCCTTCAAACCACCTCTCCCTTGACAAATTTTTCAAAGTCATTGTCTATCTGAATATTAGTGAGGAGACTTAGCTAGTCTACGCTAAGAATGTTGATGCAATTGCTCCTGTTTTACACCTGAATAATTCATTCAATTTAATGGTTGAATGTATAGATGTCTATGTGATTTTGGATCGCAGAGATGATTATGAATTTAGTTTTAAGAAGATGGTTATGAATTGAGATCTAAGAAAATGAGCATGGTAAGGATTGGTATTTTGAAAGTTTTTTTTATTAATATATATATGATTAGATGTTTTATTTAAATGTTATATCTAAATGATAAATAATAATTTAATATTTATATTTATCGTTTAAAATATATTTGTGGCCATCTAATTAAATTATATTCAATAATATGTTGTATATATTAATTTTTTAAATAGGAAGAAGAGAGATATTTCTTATATCTATTGTGAATCATTTAAGAGATTGCATTCTCAACAAATTGAACATGTATAATTTTTATGTTCTGATTTCTTTGATTGTTAAGCTAAGTGATATTTAATCATATGTTGTATACAATGTGACATATAATATCATGCAATAATCAGATGCTTATTATTGTTGATGAATACCAGCTATTTCTATTTATCCATTAATTTAGATTGAAGTATACTATTCACAAAAAAAATGGAGAATTACTATTATATAGACAAAAAATGCTTAATAAAAATATTGTGATCAACAACCTTTTCATGCATCTATAATATAATTATTCTTAAACTAGTCTTTTTTTCTTGATACAAAGATGTATTCTAAAGAAATTGAATGGGTATAATTATTTTATATTTTGATACCATTAAACTAAGAGATTTAAGAATGTGTTGTTACAATGTGATATTTAATATCATATAATAATTAGTTAATTATTATTATTCTACACCAAAAAAGAAGATTGATGGACATATTGTGGTCAACAACCATTTCATGCATTTAGAATATAATGGTTTTTCAACATGTCTCTTTTTTTTAATACAAAAAAGAGAGATATTCCCTAAACCTATTGTTGAATCACTTAAGAGATTGCTTCTCAAAACATTGAATGTTTATAATTTTTTTTTTAATATTTTGATATCTTCACGGAGACTTTTAAAGAAAAGGCTTTCATTTTTTCCAAGGTGGATGTTATGTTAATATATAGGCCTTAGCTAACAATTTGGGGATAGAATCTAACATATTGAAAATTCTATTTTTATTTTTATTTAAATGTTTTGAAAGGAATATAATCAAATATTGAATTGGAAGTTGATCACAAAAGATCTCTAAAATTTTCTTTTTAAGAAACTATGATGTTTCATTTTTATATAAGTTAATAAGAAATCCATTCATACTAATATTTATTTTCTAGTACCTTTGTATTATCAATCAACCAAAAAAAAAGTTTGTAAGAATTTTGAATTTGTGATTAAATTTATTTTATCCATTACAAGTTGAACAAAAATTAAATGAAAACTTTTAGATAAATTAAGAGCAACATGGGGCCTCTCACAATTGTAGTGTTGTTCTGGACATTTTATGTAAACATTGACTTCTTTCCTACACTGAAGACTCATTCAATTTAAGATTTTTCCAACCCATAGAAGAAAATGAAGCATTACATCCTTGTTACTTCCTCTACCAACAATATCTACAACTTTCTGAATCATATCTCCCTTCTTTCTATTCATTGTATGCTATGAAGGGCACCAAGATTCGTGCTACCACCTTTGATAACAATGAAAAATGACATAGAATTGCATTAATGTTGAAGAATGAAAACTTAAATAATATTGTTATTCTCCATAATGCTACTACTTCCTATAACGTGGAAAAATAGGGTTCACTAGCTTGTATGGGTAAATTAGGAAGCTTAGGCCAATTTCTGCTTACATTGAAAGAAAGATGATCTACTAGGCTCAAGATGGCTAAAGCACTATGTGGATGCAGTGATCTTTAACTATTGGAGACTCTAATTCTATAATTATGATTGAAAAATGTAAGATTTAAGGCTAAATAGGATGAAATGGCGATTTTCTACATGTACAAGGTGACAGGCAAATGACAGATCAATTCAGGAAGTAGATCTTACAACTACAATTTGTAATTGACTTGTAGTATGAATATATGGATAAAGTGGATGGATTGGGGTGCCTTTCTCGGCCTGCTCCCGACAGTTTTTGATCTGAAAGATTGCATACTATAGCTCTTCTCCTAATCCAAATGTATCTTTTCACACGTTCACACACATAGAATAGAAGGGAAATGTTATGTAGTTTGTCTAAGTCAAACTATGCTTTAGGAATTAACCTTGAATTGGAAATAAATTGAAATATAACTGAGAGCATGCTTAAGTCTCAAAGAGGCTAGATTTAAAAAATATAGTGCTTATACCTTCATAAACCTTCTTGATGTCGAAATGCTCATAAAGATTTTTGATTTTAACTTTAGGATATGAAGATCATGGAAGAATTCACAAATGGATAGATCTATAAATTACTCATTGTCTTCAATGCCTTGGTTGCTTGATCTCTTTCCTTAGGACTTGAAAATACAAAATAGTTGTTGAGAGCTTGCTTTGAATCATGTCAAAATGAAGTGTAGCTTGCTTTTATACCTCACCAAACTATTTTGAGGTGTTAAATTTGAAGGATGCCGACACAAGTTTTAAATTTGATAATTAAATGGTTTCAACTTGGGCCCAATCATCAGGGGGATAGGGGTGCCCAGATCAACCTGCTTCCTCCAATTGGGACCAAAGGTCGTAATTGGAGAGAAGATGCTTTGGGCCCAATTGGAGAGAAGATGCTTGAATAAGATGTGGGATTGGGCTAGATCAAGCATATAAGGAACAAAAGACCAGGAGCACTAAAAAAGGGAATAACTAATAAAGTAATTACATAGGTATGAAATTTATGACGCTAAATTTAGCCCCACTTTAGCGGGAGTATAAATTTGCTTGATACTCTTGGTAAAGTAGATCATAGAATTGGAAAAATTTCATCAATGTAAATGAGACAAGGATCACCAAGCCCCTAAGTGACTTAAGACCTCATCAATTATCTAAAACCAAGACAAAATAAACAACACATGAAGAGAGAGCGAAATGCATAATTGCACTAGCCTAGTAAGGTTAACTTACTAGATGAGTCATTTAAGAAAATGGGCACAAAGAGAGAGTTTACAGTCTATAAAGTTGTGTTATGCTAGTCAACTCACCTCAAGGATATCCAAGCAAAGAATTGTATGCTATTTTATTGTTTATTTTGTTTTTGACAACACCTGTTCTGTTCATGTGCTGTTAAGAAGCCATTGATGGCTTGTAAAAGCCAACACCCCCATTTTAGTACCATTGTTCTCTTTGAAGCCTTCAAGATGTGATTATGTAAGAGTCAACCCCCTTGTTAGGCTGCTGATTATAATAAAAAATAATAGAAGATAACTTGATAATACAATATCATAATATGGTAATAATGATAAGATAATAAGAATTATATAATAATACAATAATAAAAATAATATTTGTAATATAATACAAATTTATTATAATATCATCATTAATTTAAATATGTATAATATTTGATTTTAGTTTTTTAGTATATAATTTATTTTATAAATTTAATTTTTTTAATGTAATTATTTATCAACTTAATAAGTTTATTACTTATTAAATTATTTTATATTTTTTTATTAATATTTTGATATTTTTTAATTTTGCAGTTATTTTATTCTATTTAAATTATTAATTTAGATTCAATTTGAATTATTTATTATTGATTTAATAAAATTATTATTATTATTTGTTTTTTGTTCTTTTGCACAGTAGTGTGCAACCAAAGTTGCGAAAAAATATATTATAATTCAAAAATCTTACATTGCTAGAGTTGCTACCTGTTATTGTTGCCACATCTAGTAACAAAATCATATGATAAGCTACATCCTATTACATGCAAGCCTAAGTGCTTGCAACTGCCAAAGTATTATCATCCAATCCAATGTTATGTTGTCACCTTTCCACCACTCTTGGAGGAGCTCAAAGTCATATGATGCTGAGGTTTTTGTTTTCTCCTCTTAGAATCTGTCCAACCATTATCTCTTGGATGACTATTTTCCACTACTAGACCATCCAAGCTTCCATCCACCTTTGAATTCTCCAATAGAAAGGGAGAGTAATTTTGGGTAGTATCTAATAATGTAAGTGTCTTCTAGGAGGGTTGTGTGTCCACCACAAACCCATTATCAAGGAGGGCTCCAATATGAGTAAAAGAATAGCCATTAAGTGATAGAGAGGAGCATGCCTTAATATCCTAAGGAGGATCTTGAGATTGATTTGAGTCTTGAGGGGGGTTGCAAGGAATTATATAATGGTGAGGTTTGACCCAATCCCACCAAGACGGTTTTCCAAACGCTATCAAAGACCCCAATACAAACTATTTGTGACATTAGAGAGTAGTGATCCATTGAGAAGCATCGCCTACTTTTGAAAGACATTTTCTCATAGTCAATAGGCTACGTCCAATATTTGTTACCTACTTTCATTAGAATCTCAATAGGAAGTATATTGGATACATCCATTTCAATGCATATTCAAGAATTGGTAGAATTTTGATAATCAATAGATTCCTTGGAAGTGTGGTGATTCTTTCCTAAGCTATTCCCAATGAATCATAGATAGTTAAGTTCCCAAAATTGTAAGATGAGATATGGTAGCCGCACCTAAAGAAAAGAAAACGTGAAGAATTATGTGCACATATTGAAAAGGTTGGAAATTATGGTTTAATACATAGAAAGTCTCCTTGGAAGATCCAAGGGCCATTCTCTAGCACTAGCATAGAAGGAACTAGTTGATATCCGGATCCAAAGAGTTCTCTTCAGCTATGTCCCCCCATTTGACAAATGTGGTTGGTGGACACTTGAATAGAACTGGTTCTGAAGTTTCAGGTGTTGTCACTGGTTGGGGCATGCCATATGATCTGGGATTTTGAGGCATGCAAGTGATGGTAAAATATTCCTTATAGCTATACTCACCACATCCTTTGTCTGTAATTGATATCTTCCCCGCCTTTCTTATTATGTCTTTGGGAATAGAGTCAGAGGTGGAAGGAACACTTTCTTCCTGATTTGAAGGTACTTGATTATCTATATTGCTTCTTATGGTGTTGCAGTATTGGAACCGGTTTGGATCTCCTTGAATGATTATCTTTGCCCCTTGGTATGGGAACTTGATGCACTGGTGATAAGTTGAGGGTACAACTTGCATCTCATGGATCCACGGTCTTCCTAGTAACATTTTATATCCCAAATCCAGGTCTAGGATTTGAAATGAGGTGTTCTTTATGGCTGGGCCTATCTTGATTGGTAGCATGAGGATACCTTTTGATGATATTTCATCCTCGTCATATGCTTTGATACTTATCCTCCTGGTGACATCAATGCTAGATTTGGAATAGCCCAAGGTTTTTATTAATTTCAAAGTACATATGTTTAATCCGGCTCCACCATCAATGAGAACTCTTCAAATTGTATTTTTGTGAACTTGGATAAGAAGATGCAGGGGATCATTATGCAGAGGCTTGTGTTGCGGTACATCATGGTCTGTAAAGGTAGTGTGCTTGTTGGCAGCGATGTAATTTACCATGGTTTGGAAGTTCTCTGGAGTTATGTCCCGTGGTATAGTTTCATTTTGAAGGGCTTGATCTAGAGCTTTCTTATGCTGCAGGGATATATGCAAGAGGTCAAACATGGATATCTGGGTAGGTGTGCATTTTAGCTGATCCACTAGACTAGTTTGTGGATTAGAGGTTGTTGGAGGATTAGCTGGTGTAGCTAAAGTGGAAGGCCCTCCTTTCAAGACAACTTTAGAAAGATGCAATGTGACAACACATTTGGCATTTGGATCTCTGGTAGTAATTGTAGCCACACGGATATGTAAATGATTAATGTAATTGATAGTGCTATCAGAGTTAGCATAGGTACAATTCACTTGCTAAGACTGTCCACAAAATGTGGAGGCTTTCCCTTTGTTATGATTATGGGATGGATTATTGAAGATTTTGTGATCAATTGTACCCTTGGATTGGGCATTTGTGACATCAATAACCCCCGTGTCGATCATATCTTGTATGAGATTCTTCAATCAATAGCAGCTGGGTGCCTTGTGTCTTTTTACCTGATGATATTCACAAAAGTCATTATCATTCCATCACTTGGGTTTCACAACACCATGTTCGTATTCTCTAATTTCGGGCAGAGTGATAGTATTGGTTTGAATCAGTTTTTTCAATGCTGATTCTACCGACTCCCCTAATGGTGTGTAGTCTCATTTAGGAAACAAAAACCTTTGTGGGAGTTGTGCGTTGGGTTGGTTTTTGGACACAGTTGCTTCTTGAATAATGGATGTTTGATTTTGGGTGTTCATTTGCTAAGTGTTCACCATGGGTTTTTGATTTATCATGGTGCTCCTTGTAGTGAAACCTTGGGTTGAGCATAGTTGACTATTTTTACGCCAATGAAACCATCATTGGTGAGATTCTTGTTCTTGTTCCACCATTTGGATTTATCCATTGCATTTTTTTCATGTTCATTTGGGTAGGGTCTACAAGGATACCTCTCTTGACCAGGTTTTTCTCACAATAAACTCCTCATTCGATAAGTTGCTTGAAGTTTGGAGTGAGCTGCAATTCTGTGGTGAATGACATATCTGGGATCAGGTTGTCAATGAATATGACTATGAGGTCTTGTTCAGGCACATCATACATTATTCTATTTGCAATGTTCCTCCACCTTTGTAAGAATTTAACAAAGATTCTCCATCTCTTTTCTTAATGTCGCAGAGGTCCTTGATGCTGACCTTGCGTTCGATGTTATGATGGAAGTGAGCAATGAAATTTTTGGCCAATTCTTCCCAAGACCGAATGCCATGGGGTAGGTGTGAGAACCATTCCATTGCTGGTCCAACTAGACTCTATGGAAACAATCGCATTAGGTAAGTTTCATCATGTGCAACCTCAATACAGCTAGCAAAGAACTCTCTGATATGCTCTATAGGGTTGGTATTGCCTCTATATTTGTCAAATTTGGGCTCAAAGAAGTGAGTGGGAAATGAAGACATGTGAAATGAGTGATAAAATGGGTATGGGTACAAATCCTCTACTATGTAGGACTTGGTTTGCCCCTGATTTTGCATGTCCATCATTTAGGTTTGTAGACTTTTCACTTGCTATATCAACATGTATGTCTAAGATTGAGAAATGTATGCGGCATTAAATCTCTATGGGCCGTGGTAGGTATAAGGCTCCGCCTCTATGTTCCTTATGTTGGGACATATGATCTAGTCCTTGGGATCTGATATTGGTTTCCCAGTGTGTTATTTTGATACTGGGGAATTTAATTGGTCCATGATTGTTGTTGTTTTTATTGTTGGGATACTTGTAGGAATAAAGGTGTAGCCTTGGGTGGACATTGATTGAATGCTAGACCAAAAAGATTGATCCTTGTGGGAGTGAGGTATTGATCCCAAAGCTAGCAGGGATAGAGTGCAGTGTCTAAGCAGTCACAAATGGGTTGCTGCTTATTTGCGGAATTGATGACACAACATGAGTGCTTGATGTAAAAGGCCATGAGGCCAATGCTTGAGATAAACTAGTGACCAAGGGTGCACTTAGTTGGGAGCCTATCATGCTTTGTGTGGATGATGTGCTAGCTTGATTCACAGAGCTAGTTTGGTTTGACACAATATGCACTGATGTCATTGTCGATGATGATGGTAAAGACAAAATTTGGGATATCACAGGATCCGTTTGAGAGGGCTGAGTTGTGCTTTGACCTGCTAGAGGGTTCTCAAGTGATATTATTAACACATTAAATTGAGCGGGGAGTTTGAATCTCTTCTTAATCAACATGGCTAGGAATATTTCAGGGTTTCTCTCTACAACAACATCAACTACTTGTGTGAAATATGCATCTTTATCTATGTCTTCAAGTTCCTCCTCTATGACATCTTGGAACATTGGGGGTCTACGGGGATCGATAGGTTGCATATTCTCAATGTAAAGAGTAGGACTAGTATTTTTGAAAGGGTCACCCTCTCACTCTTTTTCCCACGGGGGAAATTGATTAACATAGGATTCATCGGGTTGTATTCTAGTCTTCAAACTAGTGTAAGGTCCTCCATAGGGTGTGAGAGACATGGTGTTATCCAGGTTTTTAAACTAAAATAAGTGATATAAAGCAAACAAAAAAGGATAACCTCTCGAGGAGAGTCTGAGTAATGTTTGACAAGGGTAATTCTAGGGATTTTGACTTCTCTTGATCTCAAAGTCATTGGGGATGTAAGATATGGATTTTGACTATTGCCTTAGATGAGACAAAGTTGCGGATAGAGATTGATGAAGTTGAGATAACATGATCAAGATAATCTAGTCTGAACTTTTGAACTAACAATGTTTAAACAATAGTCGAGCTGTCAAAGAGGGATGATCTTTAATGTTTAGAGATTCACATAATATTCTTCATTTTTCCCTGGGATGTGGACACTGATCTTTCACATGAGATGGGGAATCTATCCAAGGTTTTCAGGTAAAAACAAATGTTCAGGTCTATTGGTCAAGTGCAACAAAACTTCCACCGATTGCGGTAGAATGCTAAGTCAATTGCGGTAAATGCTCACCAATTGCGGCAATAAAAGGATTGATTGTGGAAATAAAATGCTTGATTATGATACAACTCCATCAATTGCGACAAAGTGCAACAGCCTAAAAAAATGATCTCAATTTGGTTAATTTGTCTGATAAAAAGTGATTTTCTAGAACAAGGGTTCTGATTGTGGAACATGTTTGTTGTTGACAACCTCGACTTTGAACATGTTGGACTCATTTTGAAATTTTTTGATGTTGGTTTTGCATTTTTGGAAATTGATCACATAACAAGAACAATAGACAAAGTGCTTTCTATCTCTAAACACAGGTTTGAAACAAGGACACACATATTAATCTAGGTCAAATTTGGCTGCAAGATACAATATTATAGGCCCAATGCTTGGATATTCATTAGCTCATACAACAATCGTCAGACTACTAGGACACGAAGGTCCACGACGTAGGTGCCCATGTTTTTTCTATTGCCAGATATTGTTGCCATGCTAGTGAAGATCTCTTTCACTAACACAATATCCCGGAACACATATGTTGGGGATCTTGGGGGGAAATTCTGCAACCCCTTGCACTATAATAAGGTACTTGTTCGGAGGTGAAACGGGTAGGTCTCTATTTAACAAGGTTGTAGTAGGGTCCATGGAGTCTATCCAATCAGTTTTTACGTGTGTGACTCACTTAAGAGCCTAGTTGACCATGCTGGCTACTTAGGGATATTCACTCGATCTAGGCTATCATCAACACACCTTACCTAGGCTTGGCTAGATATAAAATAAAGCTTTGGCTAACGTCTTGTTTGTATACCGATCAGAAGGATTACCGGTTTAAGATCGTTCTCTGAGGAAGAAGCGCATTCCCCAGAAAAGCCTTTCTAAAAAAGTATAAAGGTTTTTAATCTAACAGATTTGTGCAAGTGCACCAATGACTCAAGACACAAGGTTAATCGATTAAACACCAAAATTTTAAGTGTGAACTAAGCTAATCATCCATACAAGCACAAGTGTTCAATTTTAGGCCCAAAGTAGATGATGATTTTCTTATTCAATTTTAAAAGCACCAAATTGAAATATTTTTTGCCTTGTTTAATTTTTTAACTACCATGTCAATTTTAAGTACCAAAATAGAAAAGTGAGATTTGTAATGTTTGCATGCAATACTTTTTTTAAGCACTAAAAACATAAATGAAAGAATTTTAGGTTGCTTTGTTAGATCTGTTTCCATGCCACAAGTTGAAATGATGAGTTAGTATCGAAAACCTTGCAATCAAGAAATGCTTTCAAAACTCTTAATACTAACAGTAGCTCACTTTTCTCTGTCCTTGGTATTTTGTTCAATCCTGCACAAAAACTGAGAAAAAGTCAGATTTTAGTAGAAAATAGTGAATTTTAAACAATTGCAAAATGATTCTTTCGATTGCAGTAAACTTCTGGCAATCGCAGTAAAGTTATGTCAGCTGTGGTAAAGTTATGTCAACTGCGACAATATACTCTCATTTGTGGCAATGTGCTGGCAATTGTGAAACATATTGGTCAATTGCGGCAATGTTATCTCAATTGTGGCAATATGCTATCGATTGTAAAACAAACTGGTTAATTACGACACACACATACTAGAAACAAAGAATTTAAAATTGACATACATGATTGCGAAACCCTCAAATCGATTGCGGCAATAAACCATTCAATTGCGGCAAAGTTTCGTCAATTGTGGAAAAATACCAGAGATTGTGAAATTACAATGTTATCAAGAAATTAACAAACAAAAAAGAGAATTTGCGGTCGTATGACCGAGGCCAAAAAATATTGTTTGTGATCTTCAAGCGATTCTTGGGTTGTTTGATTCACATCGGGTTCACCAAAATGTGTAGATCCAATCCTGCTTCAAAATTGAATTAACAAGGGGTTAGTAGCACTGATTTGCAATGAGGGTTAAGCAATCAAAAATATTAGTGAGGAGACTTAGCTAGTCTAGGCTAAGAATGTTGATGTAATTTCTCCTGTTTTGCGCCTGCACAACTCATTCAATTTAATGGTTGAATGTATAGGTGTCTATGTGATTTTGGATCACAGAGATGATTATAAATTTAGTTTTAAGAAGATGGTTATGAATTGAGATCTAAGAAAATGAGGATGGTAGGATTGACATTTTGACAGTTTTTTTGATATGATTCTATTTTATTTAAATTTATTGTTTAAAATTTATTTTTGTCATCAAATTAAATTATATTTAGGAATATGTTGCATATATTAATTTTTTAAATAGGAAGAACAAAGATATTTCTTATATCTATTGTGAATCATTTAAGAGATTTCATTCTCAACAAATTGAACACGTATAATTTTTATGTTATGATTGCTTTGATTGTTAATTTAAGTGATATTTAAGTATGTTGTATACAATGTGACATCACTTAAGAGATTGCTTCACTAAATATTTCAATGTTTATAAATTTTTTATATTATGATATCTTCATGCAAAATTTTGAAGAAAAGGATTTCATTTTTCTAGTTAAACTAAAAAGGTGGATGTTATGTTAATATATAGACCTTAGCTAATCAAATATTGAATTAGAAGTTGATCGCTAAAGATCTTCTCTAACATTTTCTTTTCAAGAAACTATGATGATTCATTTTTATATAAGTTAATAGGAAATTCATTCATACTAGTATTTTATTTTCTAATACCTTTGTATTATCAATCAACCAAAAAAAGGTTTGTAATCATTTTTAATTTTTGATTAAATTTATATTATCCATTACAAGTTGAATGACAATTAAATGAATTTTTTTAGATAAATTAAGAGCAACATGGGGCCTCTCTCACAATTTTAGTGTTGAGGAATCTTTATGTAACATCATGGACTTCATTCCTACAATTTAAGATTTTTCCAATCCATACAAGAAAATGAATCATTACATCCTTGTTACTTCCTCTACCAACAATATCTACAACTTTCTGAATCGCATCTCCCTTCTTTCTATTCATTGTATGCTACGAAGGGCACCAAGATTTGTACTACCACCTTTGATAACATTGAAAAATGACATAGAATTGCATTAACGTTGAAGAATGAAAACTTAGATAATATTATTATTCTCCATAATGCTACTACATCATATAAGGTGGAAAAATAGGGTGCACTAGCTTGCATGGGTAAATTAGGAAGCTTAGGTCAATTTTCTCTTACATTGAAAGAAAGATGATCTACTAAGCTCAATATGGATAAAGAAATATGTGGATGGAGTTATCCTTCACTATTGGGGACTCTAATTCTATAATTATGAGTGAAAAATGTAAGATTTAGGGCCAAATAGGATGAAATGGTGATTTTTTGCATGTACAAGGTGACAGGGAAATGACATTTCAATTTAGGAAGCAGATCTTACAAATACAAATTGTAATTGACCTATAGTATTAATTTAGGGCTAAAGTGGAGGGATTGGGGTGCCTTCCTCGTCCTTCTCCTGATATTTTTTGATCTAACAAATTGTAGACTGTATCTCTTCTCCTAATTCAAATGTATCTTTTTCACATGTTCACCACATGTACTTGCACATAGAAAAGAAGGTAAATGTTATGTATAAATTAGTTTGTCTAAGTCAAACCATGATTTAGTAATTAACCTTGAATTGGAAATAAATTAAAATATAATTGAGAGCACGCTTAAGTCTCACAGATGCTAGATTTGAAAAATACAATGCTTATACCTTTATAAACCTTCTTGATGTTGAAATGCTCATAAAGATTCTTGATTTTGACTTTAGGATAGGAAGATCATGGAAGACTTAAAAAATAAAAAGATCTACAAATTACTCCTTGTCTTGAATGCCTTGGATGCTTGATCTCTTGCCTTAGGACTTGAAAATGCAAAATCATTGTTGAGAGCTTGATTTGAATTAAGTGTGTCAAAATGGAGGGTAGCTTGCTTTTATACCTCACAAAACTATTTTGAGGTGTTAAATTTAAAGGATGTTGACACAAGTTTAAAATTCCTGCTAAAACAATGTGATCATTAAATGGTTTCAACTTGGGTCCAATCATCAGGGAGAGGGGTGCCTAGATCAACCCACTTCCTCCGATTGGTCCCAAATTGGGACCAAAGGTCCTAATTGGAGAGAATATGCTTGAATCAGATGTGGAATTGGGCTAGATCAAGCATGTAAGGAACAAAAGGTCAGGAACACTAAAATAGGGAATAACTAAGAAAGTAATTACATAGGGATGAAATTTATGATGCTAAATTTAGCCCCATTTTAGTGGGAGTATGAATTTTATTGATACTCTTAGTAAAGTAGATCATATAAATGGAAAAATTTCATCAATGTAAAAGAGACAAGGATCACCAAGCCCCCAAGTGACTTAGGACCCTATCAATTATCTAAAACCAAGACAAAATAAACAACACATGAAGAGAAAGAGAGAGAAAGATAAACATGCATAACTGCACTATCCTAGTAAGGTTAACTTACTATGAGTCATTTAAGGAAATGGGTGAAAAGAGAGAGTTTATAGTCTATAAAGTTGTGTTATGCTAGTCAAGTCACCTCAAGGATATACAAGAAAATAATTGTATGCTAGGTAATCCACTACGAAAAAATGATTCAAAGGATAACCAAGGAAAACATTATATCCAAGGAAATCCACCAAGAGAATGATGTAAATGGATAACCAAGGAAGGAATTGTATCCAAGAAAATCTGCCAAGAGAAATTATAAAGAAAAAATACTGTTTGCTAAGTAACCTAAAAAAAGTGATTGAAAATTTTTATTTGTGGTGTGTGCATAATGTGTAACAAAGAGTGGAGTGTATGCCCCCATGTTAAAGTAATTGCATATGCCTTATTAGGAGTAATAGATTTGAAGTAGCATAAATGCATCCAAAAGACAAGGACATTTCCACTATGATATGTTTAAGAGTTTGCCAAAGGCAATATGCCAAGATCTAGAAGCCCAATGAATAGCACAAACAAGAAAGAAGATGAAAAAGAATAAACTATATTATCATCAATATGATCAAGACAAAAGATAAAAGATAAATACAATGAAAATATGCTTGCTTATATAGGCAATTCAATAGGATTACATGATAATAAGCAAATATCTTATCGCCTATACAAGGTTGAAGCACATGTACACCAAAGATGGATCATCCTCCATCATGCAATGAAGTATGTGCAACAATGTGGGGATGATAAGTGATATGTGCACTAAAGGTG
The DNA here is from genome assembly GCA_018584345.1 of Thuja plicata. NCBI lineage: Eukaryota > Viridiplantae > Streptophyta > Pinopsida > Cupressales > Cupressaceae > Thuja > Thuja plicata. Next base: position 1,900,860 of record MU227940.1, on the reverse strand, counting down.
AAGACTACACATTGAGTGAAAATGTGATAACTACTATCATCACCTAAAGTAGAGTTTCTCCTACACCATGAGAAAAACTAAGATACAAAATCTTGAGTGTCTCATGCACAAACTACTATGCAATGCATTATCCTAATTAAATGAAGTAAAGTGCAATTAGGAATATTTGATTACACAAATGACCCCCTTAAGTAAAACTTAGGGGAATGCACTTAAGCTCACACTTCCAGATGACAATGTAAGATGGGTCTTGTCTACTATGTTAGATAACTGAGAGGGGGGGGGGGGGGGAANGATAACTGAGAGGGGGGGGGGGGGTGAATCAGTTAGTTCCAGTTATCCCATAGTCCTAAATACTCCTAGATGTATATAAAAATAGTTTAAAATATATAAATCAACTCAGTGAAATATAAAATGTGATCTCAAACTCATTTACAAACTCATCTTCAAAATCATATACCAAGTAGTAGTAAAAAAAATACTATGATTACCAATCAATGCATATAAAGTAATGTGTAAAGAAAAATAACAATCCAACACATCCATACACATTAACACATAGATTTTTAATGCGGAAACCCTGCTAAGGGAAAACCACCTGGGACCGATAACCCAAAATAATTCACTCTTCTAAAGTGAGCTCGGTTAAGAGCCAACCCTGTAAAAGTTTACAATGCACACTGTTAGGTGTGACCTGGTTAGAGGATTTATCACTAACAGTTCTCCCTTGACCAATCATTCACTATGGGGTCAACAAGAAAACAATAAACATTCATTGAATGTCATAAGAAAATGACTGTTAAGTCCCACTCAGTTAAGAGATTTATCTGTAACAATGGTTAAACTGATACAATAATGATCTGACTCAAATACAACTCAGTTTGTATATTTTCAAATCTATGCTAAGTACAATAATATCTTTGATCAATATTCACTTCAGTTCCTCTGATTCATCAAACTCTGTTCTTCTCGGTAAATGCTATTTATTTGTCGCTCGGTGATGTCTGTAGAAATGCCTGGTTCTGTCTTCAACCAATTTGATCAGTCATGCATGAAGTTAATCTCTTCAGCAATATGCATGTATGTGCATCTTGATTCATTTTGAATCTCTTGTCTCTTATATAAACATCATAAACTGTTTAATGTCCGTCCTTATATTTTGCCACTCAATCTCCATTGTTAATTTTGCCTCTTAAACCTTCCTCAGTAGTTGTGTCAAAAACACGTTTCAATCTCCTTCGTCTGATCATCTTGAATTTTCATAGTCATTTGATCAACATAATAAAGCTTATCAATTACCTTAAAATTTTAAATAATTGCCAGCTCATCATTTTAGTTGGCCTTCAATTTATGTTACTCTGTTAATAATGTGATGTGTTGGTGATACCTAGATCAGTTAACACTAAAATTAGTATACATTGTGATTTCTCAGTGTCTACTGTTTTGACTCAGTGTATACAAAATTCTTCAATTAGCGACCGCATAAACTTTGTTTATTCCAGATCTTCAACCCATAATAGATGTTTGTAACCACGATGATAATCAAAACAAGTTGACATCAATGACAATACATTATCTGATTAATGTCTATCATCACATTTGTAACTCAGTTGATCATCAAATCAATGACTTGAAATATACAATCACTTCTAGTTCATCAATCTCTCCCTTTGGCATTGATGGAAACATAATATGAAATATGCAATATGAAAATGCCATAGAATACCAAACTTTAGTTCTACAACTATATGAAAAATGATTTAGCTCTCCTTAGCTTGTACATATAATATGTTTAACCAGTGCACAACATTAAAACTCACCATGTAGACTCTCCTTGCAGATTTGACTCTTCTGTTCTTGAATATTCTCCCCCCTTAATGGATAGATATATTATTTCTCTCCCTTTCTCTTTTCTCCTTTTCTCCATTGTAATGGATCATTGAATCTTCTCTCCCTTAAACAACAATGCAAAAAATAAAATATACAACTATTCAATAGCCAAAAATATCTCTGGTTTGTGGTTCAAATCAGGTACCTTGAATGTACTAATATGAAATGTTGGTCTAGTTTTTAGTTTACATCAATATGATTGATATTCTAATAAAATGTAGGTTGATGCAACCTCCTAGTCAGCTTAGTGACCAATAGACAAGGGATGGACCCCTAGTCTATTCCTCAAGTACTCAAATGTATTGTTTGGTAAGGGTTTAGTGAATATGTTAGCTAGTTGTTCTTTTGATTGTACATATTGTAGTGTCACTTATTTTTCTTGTACTTTTTCCCTCAAGTAGTGATACTTTATAGATATATGCTTTGTTTTTTCATACATCACAGGGTTCTTAGAAATGTTAATTGCACTAGTATTATCACAATAAATTATCAATGGGTCAGTGATCTCTTCATTCATACCTTTCAAAAGTTGTTTTATCCATGCAATGTTCAAACAGTTTGCAGCAACAACATATTCTGCTTCTGTACTTGAATGATATATGCATCATTGCTTCTTACTGATCCAAGTAACTAATCTTTCTAACATAAAGAATTCTCCATCAATAGTGCTCTTTCCATCATCAATGTTACTAGCCCAATCAACATCTGTGTAAACTTTCAGTTCAAACTTGCCATCTTTCTTGTACCGCAATCCACAATCTTCAGTATTCTTCAAGTATCTAAAAATTATCTTTACACCAGTCATATGTGATTCTTTGGGATTAGCAAAGAATCTTTCTACAATTCCAACTGTGTGTGCAATCTCTGGTCTTGTGTGTACAACATACATCAATTTTCCAATCATTGATCTATACAGTGCCTGATTTACCTTAGTTGTCTTATCTTCTTTTGTCAATTTGCATCCTGTGACCATAGGTGTACCGACTGGTTTTGCATCTTCCATTCTGAATGTCTTCAATACTTCCTTGATGTACTTTAATTGAGTAATGTATATGCCTTCATCTTGTTGTAAAATTTGCAATCCAAGAAAAATTTTGATCTCTCCAAACATTGACATTTCAAATTATTTTCTCATTTCTTTAGTGAATGATTTGCATAAGTTATCATTTCCTCCAAATATAATATCATCAACAAAAATTTCAGTAATTAGAATCTTATCATCAGTTCTTCCTTTCAAGTACAAGATGTTGTTATCACTTGTTCTAAAAAATCCAATACTAAAAAGATAAAAGTTTAGTCTTTCATACCATGCTCTCAGTGCTTCTTTCAGTCCATACAAGGCTTTGTGAAACTTACATACCATGTTTGTCTGATTAGGATCAACAAAACCTTTAGGTTGTTCAATGTATACCTCTTCTTCCAGTATCATATTCAGAAATGCAGATTTAAAATCCATCTGATAAACTTTAAATCCTTTGTAAGCAACATAAGCAAGCAATATTCTAACTCCTTCATGTCTAGCAATGGGTGCAAAGGTTTCTCCATAGTCAATACCTTCTCCTTGTGCATACCCTTTGCATACTAGTCTTGCCTTATTTCGTGTAACATCTCCATTCTCATTCAATTTGTTTGTGAATATCCATTTGGTGCCAATTACATTCTTATCACTTGGTCTTAGTACCAATGTCCATGTTTTGTTCTTTTGTATCTGATCAATTTATTCATTCATTTCCTTAATCCATTCATCATTTATAAGTGCATCTCTAACAGTTTTAGGTTCAAATTCACAAATCAAACATGTGTTATCATTCAACTTACTTCGTGTCATCATACCATCTCTCTTGTCTCGAATAATCTGATTCTATGGATGATGTCTTCTTACATATTTTGAAAGTATAGGTTCAGTTGTTTGTTCTTCATTGTGTTCTCTAGTTGGTGTATGATTATGATCTCCAGTTGTAACATCTTCCTGATTCTCGGTAAAATTGCCCTGTTTCTTGGTAATGTTAGGCAGTTTCTCAGTCAAAGTGTTAGTATCTTCAATCTAAACAAATCTACTATAGTCTTCTGGTTCTCTTTTTCTTTCTGCATCATTCTTCTCAACAAATTTATCAACTCTTACATTTGCACATAATTCATAAGGTGTCTTTTTTGAATCTTTCTTTAGTTGTACTCAGTTCAATGTGTATACAACAGTACTAACAACTTCCCTCCAGTATACTTGTGTAACACTATTTTCAATCATCAATGTTTTAGCACAATCGACAATAAATCTATTTCTCCTTTCAACAATCCCATTCTGCTATGGTGTCCTTGGTGTAGAAACCTGTCTCTTAATTCCATTAGCTTTGTACCATTTGAACATCTTAAATGCTTCAGATGTTTCTTTTAAGAAGATAATTGTCATCATTCTAGAGTATTCATCAACAAATAAAATAAAGCATCTATCACCATAATAACTGCATGTTCTCATAGGTCGACATAAGTCAGTATGAACCAATTCCAAAATAACATTAAATGAAATTTTTTTCTCTTAAAAATAGATTTTGACATTTTTCCCATTTGACAATTTTTGCACATGACATGGTCAAGTTTAGATATGTTCGGTAAGCCTCTTACTTTACTTTTCTTACTAATCTTAATAATGTTGTCAAAATTCACATGGCATAACCTCTTATTCCACAACCACACATCTTCATTTCTAGCCTTCAAACAAGAATTTTCAGGAGTGTCAAGATAGAATAGATTACCTTTTGATTATTCTCGAGTGCTGATCAACTTTTCTGTTTCATCATAGATTTTAGCTTTTCTATTCTCAAATGCAACTTGGGGACTTGTGTTATTCAACTATAAAACACTTAATAGATTATAATTAAGTCCTTTCACCCAATATGCATTCTCACATTTGATCATATTGTTCAGAAATATAGTCCCTTTTCCTTTCATTGGACAAGGTGTATCATTTCTCATTCTAAATGATCCACCATTATAATGCTCAAGAAATTCAAAATTTTCTTTATCTCCAGTCATATGATGAGTACAACCACTATCAATAACTCAAATATCATTCTGGCTAACTTTAGAAATAAGTGTTGTTTCAACATACCTTTCATCTTCTTCTCAATATTTTTTCAAAGCTACAAACACTATCTCAATATCTTCATCAGTGTCGGTGTTAGTGTCTTTATCTTCATCTTCAATAAGGTAACATACCTTCTTGCCTTTTTCTTTGTAATCTTGGTTACCCCTTCTATCATACTATGGGTTGCTTCTATATTCTCGATCATCCTTTGTGTCATTATATATTTCATTGTTTCTTTCATATTTTTTCCTGTTAGGGCATCTGGCAACAAAGTGTCCAATTTCTTACAGTTAAAGCATATCGAAGGTAATTTACCTTTATATCTTCCTTTACCTTTATGCAATCTTCTAGCCATTAATGCTTAAAGTTCATCAAGTTCTCTCTCTTCACTGTCACTATCACTATCATTTCTTATCATGTGTTTGTTACCAGATTTACTAATTTTTAGAGATGACATAAATGCAGACTCAATAGTAGGAACACCACTCTTGTCAAAATTGTTCAGCTCAAATGAAATTAGTTTACCAACTAGACTATCAATTGTAATATTATTTCCAGGTGTTACGCTCATTTCATGTATTGCAGAGACTCTAATAGCATAAATAGGCAATAAAGTTATGAGAATCTTACTTACAATAGTGTCTTCATCAATAAATCCACCTTCTCCATGAATAGCATTCACAACCTCCTTGATTCGGTTACTGTACTATGATATTTTTTCTCCTTCTTTCATTATCATGTCATCAAAATTTCCTCTGAGACTTTCAACTTTAGCTCTTTACACATTTACATCTTCTCCATGAATTAGTGTAAGATGGTCCCACATCTTCTTGAGATGTACATGTCTTGACATCCTCAAATTCAACATCAGATAGTGAAGAAGCAAGCTCTATAATCATAGTATTGTGTTCATGTCTTTCTCTTAGCTGATAAAAAATCAAAGGTCCAATAGGTAAGGTGAACTCAGTATCCAAGTATTGTGTTATATCATTTCCAGTCCTTGACAGATATAGTCTCATTCTTCTCTTCCACGTTGAGAAGTTTTCCTTGTTTAGCTTATGCACATATTTCTTATGCATCTTATGACCTTTAACTTAAGTCCTTTAAAACTTTCCTTCTAAGAATTGTATGCTCTGATACCAATTTTTATATAACTTAGAGGGGGGTGAATAAGTTAGTTCCAATTATCCTACAGTCCCAATTACTCCTAGATGTACATAACAACAATTTCAAACATATAAATCAACTCGGTAAAATATAAGCTGTGATCTCAAACTCATTTACAAACTCATCTTCAAACTCATCTACCGAGTAGCAGTAAAAAAAATACTCTGATTACCGATCAATGCATATAAAGTAATGTGTAAAGAAAAATAGCAATCCAACACATCCATACACATTAACAAATATTTTTAACATGGAAACCCTACTAAGGGAAAACCACCTGGGATGGGTAACCCAAAATAATTCACTCTTCTGAAGTGAGCTCGGTTAAGGGCCAACCCTCTTAAAGATTACAATGCACACTATTAGGTGTGACATGGTTAGAGGATTTATCACTAACAGTTCTCCCTTGACCAATCATTTACTATGGGGTTAACAAGAAAACAATCAACATTCATTGAATGTCATAAGAAAAAGACTGTTAAGTCCCACTTGGTTAAGAGATTTATCTATAACAATGGTTAAAATGTTACAGTAATGATCTAACTCAAATACAACTCAGTTTGCAAATTTTTAGATCTATCCCAAGTACAAAAATACCTCTGATCAATATTCAATTCAGTTCCTTTGATTCATCATACTTTGTTCTGCTCGGTAAATGCTCTTTCTCTGTCACTCAATGATGTCTACAGAAATGCTCAGTTCTGTCTTCAACCAGTTTGATCAGTCATGCATGAAGTTAATCTCTTTAGCAATATGCATGTATGTGCATCTTTATTCATAATAAATCTCTTATCTCTTATATAGACATCATAAATTGTTTAATCTCCATCCTTATATTTTGTCGTTTAATCTCCATTGTTGATTTTTTTGCTTAAACCTTCCTCGGTAGTTGTGTCAAAAATACGTTTCAATCTCCTTCATCCGATCATCTTGAATTTTCATAGCCATTTGATCAATATAAAAAACCTTATCAATTACTTTGAAATCATAAATAATTTCCAGCTCATCATTTTAGTTGTCCTTCAGTTTAGATTACTCGGTCAATACCATGATGCATTAGTGATACCTAGCTCGGTTAACACTTTAATCGATATACATTGTGACTGCTCGATGTCCACTATTTTGACTCGGTGTATACATAAATATTTGATTACCGACCGCATAAAATTTGTTTATTCTAGATCTTCATTCCATAATATATGTTTGTAACCACGATGATAATCAAAACAAGTTAACATCAATGACAATACTTTAACTGATTAATGTCTATCATCACATTTGTAACTTGGTTGATCATCAACTCAATGAATTCAAACATACAATCAATTGTAGTTTATCATACTAGGCCATGTTAGGTACCCATCTACAATATGCAAGTGCAAATGCAATCTCTCATAAAGAGGAGAAATGGAGGAAACCTAGTGGTACAAAAATCCCACCCAAATGAGAGATGAATACATAAGAGATATATCAAAGAAGTATGAGAAGGAAAAATTCCCTTATGAGGAAAGATTCCCCCCCATAAGAGAGAAGAGAGGGACAAAGTAACCCTCCTCAATGTAGAAACTGCAACAATAATAAATGTGCCAGGCTAAATGTAGAAGCTAGTCCACGGACATTGAACAATATTCCTCCTCTTAGGAAGAAACAATACCGTAGGTCTATGAGAGATGCATCCCAAATTTTTAGGGAGAAACATCAAGATGTATGATGTCTCTAAAAGCTACTCAAGTATCCTCATGTCGATACTAAAGGCTTGCCCTTCTAAAACTGCCAAAAAAGACAAGTCAAGATCTAATGAGGTTGGATGTAGAACATGTAGCAAAGGTCCAAGTGTCTCCTCTAAAGATAAAGAGAACTCCTCCAACTACTATACATAAGGACCCACAAAAACTTCAACCTTGAAAGGCTAATCATGTGGAGAATGGACAAGAGGCTCATGGTATTCCCTCACAATAACTGAAGAAGGATCATCCTCATCAAAGAGAAGATGTATGTTATCAATGATGTTTCCCATATTTGAATTGCATGGAGCTATCATTGTAGAAATTTATGCATGTAGAACCCGCTGATGTTGTGACCTTGTCCTTCAAAAATCTAAAGGATTCCTCACAAGTGAACTTGTTGAGTCAAGGGTCTATCGAGCCCGATGAGTTCTAGTAGAAGAAGATGAAGAATTATCCTCAACTGCAACTGGACCTAGCAAAGGTTTTATTTTATGAGTTGGGGTTGAGTTAGAATCACTATCCAAGTCACTAAAATAACTATCTATAATGTATGAAGGAAGAGGAGTAGTGGCTAAGGTAAAAGAACTTTCCTCAAAGTGAACACTCATCTCAATGAATATCTTATGAGTCCCGGGATATATACTTGTCTATATTCCTTAACACCTTTAGGATATCCAATAAATATGCAAGGCCTACTTTGAGGTTCCAACGCCTCAAGTTTCTATGTAGGTATGCATTCTCAAGTTGGAAAAATAATGTGGACAAATGTAGAAATCATTCATACCCATGAAGATTCTTGGATGCACTTGAAATGAAGGAGTTGACCTTGGAATGTAATTTAGAATAAAGGATGCCCTCATAAATGCATAGATATATGAATTCCACTCCTAGATCTTGAATGTAGATATGCTTGATAATTTCTTGCATGAAGGAGAGATAATATGGATGAAAGGAATGATATTCTTGCTTGATTGGGAATTCCTCTACATCGACATCATGGGATAAAAAAATACTTCAATTGGAGAAGATTTACTTTGACTTGAATGGTCTTGAAGAATTGGAGACTTGGAGAAACTTGATCTTGGATGCTTGCCTTTAAATCTTGAATCTAATTTCTCAATTGCTCTTGATTGCTTGAAAAATTGATAGTAAATGCTTACACTTGATAATGGGTACCAAAATAAGGAGAGATAAGGGGTGTTTATATTCAACCCATTCATTTTGGGATTGAAAAATAATCTAGGCCAACCATATGATCAAATTTCCCGCTAATACCTTGACATAGGGCCCCAAGCCAAATTTGGGCTAAAACCCTCGTGTATAGAATGCCAAATTTGTTCTATCCTAGGGACATGAAATTTTTGGCATCATGTACCCTGTAGAATGAGCCAAAATTTGGACAGGGTGTCAGGATAGGTGAAAAAACACAGGGGGAATAATGAGAGGTTTCCAGGATCAAGCATAACGAGCATTTAGACCTTGAAATCACCAATATAGGGTCTAATAGGTCCTAATAAAGCATCCAGTTATGGGTGCTAACTTTTTAGGATGGTACATTTAGCCTCCACTTTAGCGAGAGTATGAGACAATCTCATGCTCATAGAAAAGTAGATCAATGCATAAGAACAATCTTATCAAAGTCAAGGAGAAAAAGAAACATTAAGCCCCCAAGTAACTTAAGTCTTCATCAAATCCAAAAGTAGAGAGAGAGAGAGAGAGAGAGAGAGAGAGAGAGAGAGAGAGAGAGAGAGAGAGAGAGAGAGAGAGAGAGAGATATANGAGAGAGAGAGAGAGAGAGAGAGAGAGAGAGAGAGAGAGAGAGAGAGAGAGATTTCCTTATAATGGATCACACAAAGAGAAAGTACTACAAAAGATGACATTGATAGTCTAACAAGTTGTGTTATGCTAGTCAACCCATCAAAGATGATCAACCTTAAGGGAATCATTGTCTCCATTAAGGAATCCAAAAAGATGATCTGGGAAAGAATTATCTCTAAAGGAATCAAAGAAATGAAAATCAGTCCTTAAGGAATGCATTGTCTCCGTTATGAGATTTAGAAAAGGAGGATCAATCCTTAAGGAAAGAATTGTCTCCTTTAAGATATCCAAAAAAGATGAACACAAGGAAAGAATTGTCTCCTTATCTATCTAAAAAATAGATTATATTGGATCGTTGTGTGTGTATGTACAAATGTGGAACAAGGAGAGAAGTGTATGCCCTCATGTTAAAGAGATTGCAAATGCGTTAACACGAACAATGAATTTAACGAAGCATACATGCACCGACAAGAAACATTTCCACTATGAGATGTCCCAAATAAGGACAAACCAAGGGAAATGAAATACATGAAAAAGGAATACAAAGGTATCTACTATCTCAAGGGTGAGAATGATCACTGAAATGATACTATCATCATCGCCTAGAGGTAGTAGAGCTGGAAGAAGAGCACACAAGAGTTACAAAGAAGAGTCTTTTTGGGCTGGCATCATGGAGACCAAAAATAATAAGTAACTACTATTTTTTATAATCCCCAATCAAAGAACACATAGGCACATTTAGGAATGGTTCCAAATGCATGAAATAAAATGTAATAAAATATAGAAGAAATGAGATATAAATAGAGGAATGTCACAATATATTGATTCCTTTATCACCTTGCATCGATAGAGATACAAGGGTCATCTAAAGAAATCTAAAAAAAAAATAACAAGCATCACATCACAGTGGAAGAAAATTATAATAAGGAAAACACAAATAATCCACCACACAAGAGGATCTAGTCAAGCATATCGTATTCCATTTGTCTCAGTCTGTATTGTTTAGGGAAGGTGGGAAACATGCAAGTGTTAATCCCTAAGTTTTGTTGATGATTAGTGACCTACACTTAGTCATTTACTTAGGCATTTTTAGTTGGTTATCACTGTGGCCAAGCTAAAACTATTCAAGGCTGAGCAACATTTACGAGTAGGAATATAGGTTGCCCAGTTACATCATGCCAAGCTGAGTAGAATACTTAAGTGTCGAGCGACAGAGATGTTAAGTGCCAAGCAGAACAGTTTTTGCATACATGTAAGGATTGATTCAAACTTTGAGGTGAAATGTTTAGGCCGACTTTTATGAGATTTGGGCCGACATATGTACAAATTTAATTTTTATCTACGAAGTTATTTATGCATTTAATTGTTTTATCCTATGCATGGCATAGAGCCAATCAGGAAATTAGAATGCATTAGAGGCATAAATATTAGATCTTGATCATTGATCTAGATCTCGCCAACAGATCCGTAAAGACATATAAGATTGCTTCTAACCCTAGTATTATAGACAAAGAGAGATACACAGAGAGAGAAGGGTTGTGTGTTCATGAAAGATGAACAATGAGTTATTTTGGGAAGAAGCCTAGATCAAGCAGAATGACAAAGTAGTGAATAGCAGAGTAAAGACATATCAGATTGTGAGATCACAGAAGGTATTGGAAAGAGAAGATCCGTCATCAACATCTGAGTGCATAATGAAGGATCACTACTTGAAAAATTTTAACAGGTGTATCAGGTGAAATCTCTTAATAGAGTGGTTCTAACAGACCTACTTTAAATCTCTTAGTTGAGTGCTTACTTTACTGTAAGTTGAAATCCTTTCACAAGGTAGATTGTAATGATCTTTAGTTCTTAACCGAACAAACCTTTAACTAGGTAGATTTCATTTTGTAATCAAACTCTTGTAGCCCTAATAGGCACACTTTATTGCTGTAGTAGTGAATATTTTGTGGGTGTCATCCCCACCCCAGTTTTACCTATTTGGGTTTCTGGGTTACCAAAATTCTGTGTTATGGGTTATACATTTCATGTTGTTGATGCTATATGATGTTAGGTTAAATTCATATATGTATGAATGTGGATCAATTTGTTTTAAGTGATTAATTTTTAAGATCTGACTCACCCCCCCTCTTAGTATCTTGCTTTCCCAATATTGTACTTCCAACAATTAGCGTCAGAGCATAGTTCTCCTATAGAATCTTTTAATCAACTTGTGAGTACAGATCTTGAGATGGAGGTTTACAAGTTGGGTAAAGTTATTGAGAATCAGAAAATCAAGATTCAGCTAGCATTACATCAGCTTGAGATAGAAAGATAGGAATTGAAGAAATCATTGACAGCTAGGAGAGATTTGGCCAAACAAATGAATGATACTCATTATCAGGAAGATGAAACTACAAATCTATTTCAAAATGGAGATTCTACTGAGAGCGATGCAACAATTGCAAATCTACTGGAAAAGAACAATGTACTATGTGAAGAAGTAAGGAACTTGAAAAGAGAGCAAGAAATGTAGACAGTAAGACTATGTGAAGAAGTGGAACAAAAAAAAGAAAGCTGAAGATGACAAAGCTATGGCAAAAGAAGATAAAAGAGTGATAACTGTCAAACTTGATGAAAGGACACATGATGTGCAAATGATGACAATCAATCAGGTTGACATGGAAATCAACTGCTACTTGCAAATCATGAGATTAGTAGGAAAGATATGGAAATGATGAATCTGAGATTTGAGAACAATCAATTCAAAGATGATTTGAGATATGAGAAGGAACTGAATGAAAGGTTGAATAAACCTAATGAAGCTTTGACTCATTTTGAGAATCTGATGGAAGCATCAAGGAGACCAAAATATTCTTCTGAATTAGGTCACATCGAACCAAAGACATCTACTAAGAAAGGAGAATCATCTAAGAATGGTGAAAGGAGGAATGCAAAGACAATTAATAACAAACCTATTTGCCACCACTGTGGAAAACTAGGTCATACAACAAACATTTGCCGAAGCAAGAAAGGTAAGTCCAATCCTAAACCTAAGTTCAATGGTTACTACTTTAATTGCAAGAAATTTGGACATAAAGAACATGAATGTTGGGTTGAAGCAAGTGATGCACCTCCCAAACCAAGATTCAATGGTTATTTCTACAAGTGTCAGAAACACGGTCATAAAGCACAAGATTGTAGATCCAATGCTAAACAACAATGGACATCTAAGACATAAACAAAATCATCTAGGAAAAACAACACTTACAATTGGGATTATAACACAAGGCAGAGTTGTCATTACTGTGAAGAATATGGACATGCACCTGAAGATTGCTTAAAGAAACATTTCAGAGGAAAATCTAAGAGTTGGATGAATGGAATCCTAGGCTGCTTTAGTTGTTTGAAGATTGGTCACACTAAGAGAGAGTGTAGGACAAGAGTACCTACTCCTAATGTTGAGGAAATAAGAGCACAGATGAACCAGACATGGGTAAGGAAAATAGAGCTGAGCAACAGTGTAACTACTAAAGGCAAGGTCACCCAATCCAATGGATCAGGTGATCACATCATCTCTAACTGAGAAATAGAGGTATGTAAGGAACTGCATTTCAATTTTCAAATCTTACATCAATTCCTAATATGTAAATGTGCCAAAGTCCATATTTTCATATGTTGAGATGCACCAGGACATGTTTGTGAAAAATGTCGAGAAGAGTTAACTGCACTATAGGTGTCAAGTTGGTTGGCCGAGAAAGTTTTGTGATGGCCGAGTATGGTAAGCTGAGTGGTATGCAAGTTGCATTAGTCGGCCAATGACAAATGGTTTGCACTAACCTAATAGGTAGAACATTTATTGCTTACCTACCTTGACCTTTCGAGTCTATATAAGGATGAATAGTTTATTCTTCATTTTACCTTGGAATTTTTAGTATTCATAGAGAGATCAAAGAAGTTACAGAATTGATCTTAGCAAAGTTTATTTCAAAAATCTTGCCAGTGTGCCGTCGACAACCCTAAGGTGAACAGTGTGAAGTGTTACTTGCCAAGGTACCCAGTTCTTCATTTTTGAACCCTAATTTCAAAGATTATGGCTATAAGTTATTCTGCACCAGTCAAAGGTATGGAGGAGGAGCTGAAGCAAATTAAGCTAGTGAGAAGTAATGCATGTGCACCTCCTAACTTTTGAGCTGTTCCCAAAAGTGCAGTTTTAGGTGATCTAAATGGAGCCCTCTCATCTATTCCAACAAAAGTACTTATGATCCACGATGTTAGATCTTGTTACATGGTTAATATTGGTGAAGTAGGTGATAGTGAATTGAGGAAATCCTACAACAAGTTGTGCAAATATGGAGTTTTGAAAGACGAATTCAAGCATTTAGCCGACAAAGGGTTAACTTGTGCCCTAGATTTTCTGCCAGACTTCAAGGATGAATGGATCAAGGTTTTTCTAAGCCGAGTTCATAATATGCATATGTGGCTAGACAATGGACCAGTTAGGATCACTAAAGATATTATTCATCGAGTAACTAGATATCTTGTTATCAGCGAAAAATGAACAATGAGAGATCAAAGTAAAGAAGAAATAGCAGCTAACACAGGAGCTGTCTGGAATAACAGAGGTATGACTATCTCTACAATTGAAGATTTAGAACTTTACTTTGGAGTGAGAGTGATTGCACATAATTTCTATTAGTTGAGATGATTGGATAGTGTTCCCTGCATAGCCATGGACCAAGCATGGATGATAGTCAAGAAGAATCACACCTACAACCTTGCCGAGCTGCAATTGACACAACTAGCTGAGAATCTACTATCGATCAGAAAAGCTAAGAGATCATCATGTAAGTTTGGTTCTTTACTAGTTTGCATATTCTTCTATGTACAGAAGTCATTTCCTACACTGGGAAATATTGTTTGGAAGAAGGATAGACCTATTACTGTGCAGATTAGTGAATGTATTCAGTAATTAGGCAATAATTTCAATAGTATCATGGGAAACTACTTTGTGGAATTCAAAAAGAGAATGAGGTTGAGATCTATAATTCCTAGTTCACTTGTGGAAAATCACTATGAAGAGATATGTTTTCTAGTCGATATAGATTACACATACATTCAGGCTATGACACCTAGGGTATCATGGCTAGAGCCATTTCCCTATGAAGTTAACATTGATGAAACATCAGTAGCTATCATAGAACTCCTAGCATAGGAGATTGATACAAAAGCAAATAGATTTGGAAATTATGATGAAGCTAAGGAAAAGATATCTATGAATCTTAAGGTAGGAACCATGGAGAGAAAGAGGAAAAAGATTGTGAAGAATCTGAAGAAAATGGTTGGATTGCCGAGTGATGAGGAGCCAAAGGATGCACCTCTAGGCATATCTATTGGACAAGGAGAAGATGTATCTAAAGAAGAAGAAGAAAGAATAAGTGAATCTGAGGAAGAGATTTCTGTTAAAGCAAAAGGAAAGAAACCAATAGTAGCCAACGTAACCAAGCTGAGCCAAGAAAAACCTAAAGTTACCCCTCCCATTGCCAATCATCCAAGGAAAAGGGCATCTGTTGCCACATCTCCAGTAGAGAAAAAAAAAGTATGTGCAAAGAAGGTTAGAGAGAGTAGTTCTGGATCAAAGAAAAAATTTGCAACAAAGGCTATGTTGAGCCTATAAGTAAAGAGAGAAAAAAGGAAACTGCATTTGGATCCAGAAAGAAATGAAGAAAAGACTAAAACTGATGAACCCAGCAACATACCAACAACATCATTCAAAAGACCCAATGATATTAATGAGGTATGTGAGAATTTGAGGAATTTTGTAGGGTTATCTGGCTTTAAGTTTATCAAGTATGAGAAATTTAAGGTAGAGGATAAGCATAAAGTTTAGGAAGCTCTACTAGATATGATGAGCAATTTCAAGTTAACTCTTGTATAGATAGGAAACAATGTGCCGAGTGAACTATATGAGTTTCTATCTAGAAAATGGGAATTTGCACTTACTATTGAGAGATAGATTAGAGAAGGTACATTAGCTAAGGTTATCCTTGAGCTAACTAAGAAACAAAGAGCTAAATTCATTGAGGAATACAAGCATAGATTTCAACCTAAACTCAGAGGATATGTTGTTTTGAAAAATGATATTGAAAGTATAGTACAATATAGTACAAGGATATGGAAGGAAATATTTGGATTGATAGCTCCAAAAAAGGAGAAAACTGATGAAGGGACATTTGGATAGAAGGATAAAGAAGTGGAAACCACCCCTGCACCACAAAAAACAAAAGAAAAAATTACTACTGAGCCTGACAAGACTGGAGCATAACCAAAAGAACAAATAGATACAATAAACACTGTTGATCTAACAACATACAGTCCAATTGACATCACAATTGATGACTCTAGTAATTTGGATGCCGAGGGTCAGGATGAGCCGAGAGATACAAGTAGGGAATCGCCTATTAAGGCTACAGAGGCTGAAGGAGAGAAGAGTATAGAAAAACCTAAAGATAGAGTTGAACAAAAGGAAGCAGAGAAGGAGAAGACAGAGGAAAAAGAGGTAAATATACCAAATTCACCTATTTTAGAGGTTGAGAAAATAGTTTTAGATAGGGGTGAGGAGATGAGGGATACTATCAATGAGCCTAAGGAACAAGAGGCAGTGCAAGTGTTGGTTGATTTACCACACTCTTCATCATCCACTCCCACTGGACTTAAAACAGGAGGTATGCCTGATCAACAAGAAATTTTGACTGAATTGAAAGATGCAATGGTGACTACTACTAAAATAGGAAAAGGTATTGTAGAAACAAAGTCGAGCAGTAGCTCACCTAAATTTAAGAGGAGGAGAGTTATGAGGAAGAAGTCTCCGATTCTTGATGTCACATTAGATGAAGTGATTTTGATTCCACCATGGGATCCCAATGTTTTATCTTATGAATAGATTGAGACTCTTCAAGAATTACTCAAGAGGAAGAAATGAAAAGAGAGTAGAAGCAAAAGCGGGTGTTACATGACATCAAAGATATATTTGTAAAAGATTTTGACATGGAAGATGAAAACCCTCAAGCTCCTATTCTTGAACAGTTAGTTCATATTGTGCAAAAGGTAAATGATGACAACATTGAAGCTAATGAGAAGTTATTGCAATGGCCCGAGAGGAAATTTGAGAAAAAATTACTAGCAAAAATCTCAGGAGAGATTGCAACAAAGTAGGTTGAACTTTCTCCTCTTGTAGAAATTTTGGAGGAAGTTTCAACTAATGTTTATTCTTTGTATAAGAAGTTATGTGATGTTGAATACTTCACAAAGGATAATCTACAAGCTATAGAGAAATTGCAATTAGACTTGAAGTCAACTGGGAGTTCATTGAGTACGAATGCTAGCACTAGCTCCTTACATTTTAACAGATTGACTAATGCATAAAGGAGAATAGCTGAGCTCATGGCTGAAGATGGTTGGATAAGGGCCAAATTGATTACTATTTAGACCAGCCTGATACCTCATCTGGAGGTAATTCAGAGAGAAATTTCAGCTTCAAAAGAATTGGTTAAGAGAAATGGAGATCTTTCTACTGCAGAAAGTTTAGTGAGTCTAGCTATCGAGCTAGAAGTCAAATTAGAGGTTATGAAGTTTGTTAAGGACAGTTGGGACACTGCATTTGTGTCCACCTTACAACTTCATAAATATTTTTTGGATATGTAAAATTTAACCCCACCTGCAATCAGTGACAAAAACAAGGGGGAATCTGACAAAGATACAATGTAAGAGGAGCAGTACATGTATAAATGTAAACATTTTTTTTTAAGGTGTGTATACTTTGTAACTTTTTGTATATAGTATGGAGTAAATTCCTAGGGGGAGTACATTGTGTACTTAGGAAACATTTTGGATGGAATGAATCAAAATTATAAGTGTGTTTTTTCCACTAATATCAAGGGGGGAGATTGTTAATCCCTAAGTTTTGTTGATGATTAGTGACCTATGCTTAGTCATTTACTTAGGCATTTTTAGTTGGTTATCACTGTGGCCAAGCTAAAACTATTCAAGGCCAAGCAACATTTCTAAGAAGGAATATAGGTTTCCAAGTTACATCATGCCGAGCTGAGTAGAATACTTAAGTGCCGAGCGACAGAGATGTTAAGTGCCGAGCATAACAATTTTTGCATACATGTAAGGATTGATTCAAACTTTGAGGTGAAATGTTTAGGCTGACTTGTATGAGATTTGGGTCAACATATGTATGCATTTAATATTTATCTACAAAATTATTTATGCATTTAATTATTTTATCCTATGCATGATATGGATCCAATCAGGAATTTAGAATGCATTGGAGGCGTAAATATTAGATCTTGATCATTGATCTAGATCTCACCAACAGATCTGTAAAGACATATAAGATTGCTTCTAACCCTAGTATTATAGATAGAGAGATATACACAGAGAGAAGGGTTGTGTGTTCATGAAAGATGAACAATGAGTTATTTTGGGAAGAAGTCTAGATCAAGCAGAATGACAGAGCAGTGAATAGAAGAGTAAAGACATATTAGATTGTGAGATCACATAAGGTATTGGAAAGAGAAGATTCTCCATTAACATCTGAGTGCATAACGAAGGATCACTAATTGAAACATTTTAACAAGTGTATCAGGCAAAATCTCTTAACAGAGTGGTTCTAGCAGACCTACTTTAAATCTCTTAGCCGAGTGCTTACTTTACTGTAAGTTGAAATCCTTTCACAAGGTAGATTGTAATGATCTTTAGTTCTTAACCGTACAGACCTTTAACTAGGTAGATTGCATTTTGTAATCAAACTCTTGTAGCCCTAACAGGCACACTTTATTGCTGTAGTAGTGAAGATTTTGTGGGTGTCATCCCCATCCTAGTTTTACCTATTTGGGTTTATGGGTACCAAAATTATGTGTTATGGGTTATACATTTCATGTTGTTGATGCTATCTAATGTTAGGTTAAATTCATATATGTATGAATGTGGATCAATTTGTTTCAAGTGATTAGGTTTTAAGATCTGATTCACCCCCCTCTCAGTATCTTGCTTTCCCAATTTTGTACTTCTAATAGCAAGAGGAGCAACATCAATCATGGTAGATGGAATAATAGTTAGTTCCAAATAAGGACCATGCTGTGAAGATGTGTCACTTTGTTCATCGCTAGGACTAAGAGATAATTGTTTTGCAAATCTAGCTAGTAAATCATGATTAACATCAATAAGATCACACATATCATTAGAATCACTAGCATGAATATCACCATGAATCACATTAGGAGCATAAAAAACATCATCATCAAGAGTATATTCCTCATCCAAATTAATTGTAATAGAATCCAAGATACGAATAGAATTATCATGTTTTTTCAATTTCATCTTTTTCAAATTTACTTTGTCCTCTGGGTTATGAATAGGCTGATCAAAGGGAATCAAAACATCAATAGGTGTTTTAGGAGAAGAAAGGCTTTGGGAAGCACATTCACAGGCTCTAGCATGATATTTAGAGTGGTGATCATGAGCATAATGATTATGTTTTATTTTGTTTGAAATTTGGTTTGTTTTAGGATAATCAACATCATATCCTTTTCTTCTTTAGGAGGAAGAATGGAAGGAACCACACTAGGTTGAGAGATAAAATCAGATAAAAATTTATAAGATATAGGAGGAGGAAGAAAAGTATATATAGGAGGTGTAGGAGGTGCAAGAAGAAGTCCATGTCTAGGCCACAGAGATAGAACATCCTTAGGATTGCTAGGCTCATAAATATTTTGGATTTTTTATTTTTGATATGATCAAAAGAGTTTTTATTTTTGGGGTTGAGTTGGTTGAGGCATAGAAGGCCAAAAGAAGTCAAGGTCAAAGGACTCTCAAGGCAATGAAGGCTAGAAAAGACTATGGTTAACAGTGATGATTTCTCATTTATAGGAAAACTTCAAACACTTATAGGTAGGTGAGACTACAACTTTCATGGAGGTAAGACAAGGAAGACCAAGTCTAACTTTAAATTGATCAGAAGTTAGGATGCCAACATAGGTGACATCTAGAGTTTTGATCAATAGGATGCCAACATAGGTGACTTCTATGAGAAATGCAATAGAACCATGGGTAGGATAAGTGAGACCATTGCAAGTTTGGATCATCACATGAGATTTGTCATAGGAATCACATTGCAATTGTATAGTGTAAATATGTTCTTCATTTACCAAATTCACCATGCATGTAGGTTCAATAAGGACACCACGAGAAAAAATATCATTAACCTTTGGAACAATGTAAAGAGGACCATCAGGTGCTTTAATTTTCTCACTAGGATCAAAGGTAATGAAAATAGAAGGTTCATGTCTGGGTTTAGGTTCAAATTTGGATTGATCAATAAGATTGACAACATTTTTGGATTCACTACACTTATCATGATAGGAAACAAATTGAGTGGATGAAGAAGGTAAAGACTGGGTAGACTTAATGGTATTAGTCGAATGAGACGAAAAAAGATTGGTATATATTTGCAAGTTTTGGGTAGGAGGCACTACATATTTGTTTCCTTAATCATTAACAACTTCAATATATAGTGTTAGAATCAATGAGGTCTTGAATGACATATTTCAAATGGAAGCACTTTTCAGTATCATGGCTAGGTTGACGATGGTATTGACAAAAAAGATTTGCGATCAAAAGATTTTGGAAAAGGCTTGGATGTGTCAATTGGTTTAATATTAGGAAGATTTAACACTTTAGAATTAATCAATTTCAACACAACATTATGAAAATATTCAGAAAGTTGTGTAAAATTACAAGGTCTAAAAAATTGACGAAAAAGGAGTCACACCTTTGGATGCATCTGCCACTTTCTCATCAACATTGTTGGATGAATTATTGATATTAATGAAGTTCTTGGGTTTCTAAAACTTGTTATAGGACTAGAATTCAACATCACTCTTATAAACCAAATCCATTGGAGTGGTTCTCTCAAACAAACTCACTTGAAGCTAATAATTATGAAGCACTGCACACAACTGAGTAAAAGAAGAAAATTTAGAAAGTAGAATCTTATCTCTAATCTATTTTTGTAAATTAGAAATGAAAATACATTGCACATCAATATCAAGCACAAGATAAGAAATATGAGCATGAAAATGATTAAATCTACCAATGAAACCAGTCACTTATTCTTTAACACCTTATTTAGAATGCATTAAATCAGTCAAAGAAATCTTAGGACCAATATTGTTTTGAATTTCTTGGATTAAAGCATTGACAAGGTTTTGGAAAGAATAAAAAAAATGAGGCAAAGACGATACCATTGCAAGCCTTTATCTCGATAGGTTCTAGTAAATAGTTTATCCAGGAACCTATGATCATTAGAGAAATCACTACATAATGTTTGAAAGGTTTTGACATGGGTCAAAGGATCAACTTTACCATTGTAAGTTTCTAGGTGGGGAATTTCCATGTAACGAGGGATAATGACACAAATGATATCCAAAGAAAAAGTTCTAGAATTGTCACAAGTAGGAATGTTGAATTTGGATTGATTCATGGAAACAATTTGTTTTTGTAAAGAAGACACAGTTGAGCCAAGCTATTAATGGTAGAATCAGTAGAAAGATTACTAGGAGATATGTGTGAAATATTTGGACCATTGTGGGAAATGGAAGGAATGGTAGAATATGAAAAAGGAACATTATTGTAAGTGGGAATGGATGAAGGTAAAGAGAAACATGAAACACTTTAAGGAATAGTGGAAAAAACGTATTAGGAATGTTAACATGTGTAGGATTAAGGTTTTGAATGGAAGTATTTATAATGGGTGGAGCATAAGTGGACACACAAGGAATGGAGGTAGAAATAGGCATGAAGGTATCAATACCAGTGGTAGGTGGAATGATAATTAGCTCTTGGGAACAATATCTAATAGGCTTGACATTGTTATCAATTTAGATGAGAGATACTACACAAGATATTAACACCATGTTCATCGTTATGAATTATCTTCCTCAAACCTTCTACAATGGAGATGACCTCAGGATTATAATTTTCATGTCCTAACCATTGCTCAATTTTTTCAAAGTCATGGGAAATTTTTTGAACTTGCATAGGACGGAATATTAAACTCCCATCTTCATCATGAGAAGAATGGGAAGAGTTGTTATCAATAATAGGAGGAATATCATTAGTAGGCATGTTGGTCTCATCAATATTCCTAGGAAAACTAGAGGAATTAGGATCAAAAGAACCCATAAGTCTATGACTTCTCCTAATTGGAATACTATAGGTAGGACTCAAGGTAATAACACTCATGCATAAGAGAATGGAATAAAGATAGATCTAAATGAAAAAAAAAGAAAGATATATGGAATTCAACTAAGCAAAATAGAAAATTTAACGAGGATCACATCTAACCATCAAATATGAAGGTCTAATGTAAAGAATACAAAGTAAATATAGATATGAAAAAGGGGATATAAATACTAAAATAAGAAGTATGTAAGAAGATTCAGGTTCATGAAAATGTAATGAAGGGAAATAGGCAGATGGGGAAAATAGGTAAATTCACACCTCCCTTTTAACAATAATAAATTTGGAAGGAAGATGCCCCACTAGGTTCAATATGAGACTCAAGCGCTAAATGGGACAATTATCCTTCACTAAATATGTAATAATAAAAATGAAAATGATGGGAAAATAGAATGTAAATGATAATTTAGAAAAGTTAAATGGAAATAACAGACTGGTACAAAATGACAGAAAGGTTAAATACATAGAAACAAAAACTAGAATGCAAATTTGACCTATGGCTAAAATTTGAGAGCACAATGCAAGTTAGGGGATGAATTTGGAAACCTATACCTAGGTACAAAATGGTTTTGGTGATCTGTACCTGGTGTTTTTGATTTAATTTCTTAGGGATCTTCCAAAAGTTTCCAAACTTTGTGGGTTTTGTTAGACATCTCTGTAACCTATTTCTACACATAGAAAAATGAGGAAAAAGGTTGTCTAAAAAGGTTTTCCTTAGTGAAACCCTAGTTTAGGAATAAACCTTGAAAATGATATGAAATTGCATAAAGGAAAGTATGTAAAAAGATAAATGTTTGATTCACCTTGCATAAGCCCTCATGGACAGATGTAGAAATCGCTCATACCCATGAAGATGCTTGAATGTAATTTAAATTAAGGAGTTGGTCTTAGAATGTAATGTAGAATCAAGGATTCCCACACAAATTTATAGATCAATAAATTCCACTCCTAGATCTTGAATGTAGATATGCTTGATAATTGCTTGCAATGAAGGAGAGAGAATGTGGATGAAAGAAAGGATATTTTTTCTTGATTGAGAATTCCTCTATTTGGCCATCATGGGAGAGAAAATTTCTTCAATTAGAGAAAATTTCCTTTGAATTGAATGATCTTGAATAATTGGAGACTTGGAGAAACTTTATCTTGCATGCTTGCCTTCAAATCTTGAATCCAATTGCTCAATTGATTGAAAAATGCTTGCATTTGATAATGGATACCAAAATGAGGAGAGATAGGGGGTTTTATAATCAATCCATCATTTCCAGATTAAAAAAAAAATCTGAGATGACTATAGGATCAAATTTCCTGCTACCCTGATATAGGGCCTTGTGCCAAATTTGGGCCAAAACGCCAGGGGATAGAATACCAAATTTGGGTATTCTATCCTAGGGATAGGACAATTTTGGTGTCATGTACCTTGGAGAATGAGCCAAAATTTGGACTAGATGTTGGGATGGGTGAAATGATGCAGAGGAAGAATGAAATGTTTCCATGATCAAACATAATGGGCATTAAGACCTTGAAAGCATCAAAATGGGGTCTAATAGATCCTAACAAAGCATCCAATTATGGGTGCTAACTTTTTAGGTTAGTACAATATCTATCTAAGACTATGATTGACAATATTTTCTATGTGAAATGCATGTTTTATGTTTCTTTGCACAATGGTTTATGATGGTTGGTTTTGAGACTAAGGTTTTAATTTCTTTAGCTTCATTAACTTTAGTTGGCACAAGAGTTTGAATTTTGGAGACATGGTTTCAAAGTTTGATGGTGTTTCTATTCTAGGTTTGGTTGACCTTAGGTGTTTGCACTTAAATTAATTATCTTGCTAAATGCAAGATGATATATAATGTGTATGATAAAATTTTTAGTCCCAGATAAGGAATTTTGTGCCCCACTTCTCATTCCTCTCTATTGTGAGAATGTATAGTACCAACCTAATTCAAATTATGTTTGGTCAGTTTCCTGGCTGATAGTGGGAGACTCTGCAACTAAAAGAATGATATAAATACATGATAAATAATTAATGGATGAGTGTGGCATGTGCACATACTTTAATGAGTTTTCAAAAATTATGTGTGTGTGATGAGGATGTATGAAAGAGGATTTGTCTCCCTATATGTATGAAGTAGTGTCAAGTGTGGTGTAGAATAGTGTGGACTTCAATATGTTAGCTACTTAAAGCACTGAGACCAAGGTGTCTTCAGATATTTTAGGTGTGTTATAGTTATATATTAATGATGGATCTATTATTTTTTATCCTTCTTCATTTGGGAAGTGAGCTCTGCGATAGCGAGCCTTCTTTCTTTAGGTAGCGAGTTTAATGAGCCTCTAGCAATGAGCATTTGTTTGTAATCCACCTTAACTAGTGTTCATATATTTGAAAATTAACCTTCTTTGTTTTTTTTTCCTTATTAGGGTTTTCCACGTAAATCTGGTGTTCATGTGTTTAATGGTTTTTGTGTTTTTCATGTTTACATCTTAAAAGATTAAAGTAGGTTTCTTGGAACTATTTAATGGCTTAAAATTTTAAAAGCTTTGTGGACAACTGATTCACCCCCCTCTTAGTTGTCTTTCATATTCAATAATGTATACATACACATACACATACACATATGTTAGAATAACTGAGAGGGGGGGGGGGGGGTGAATNCATACACATATGTTAGAATAACTGAGAGGGGGGGGGGGGGTTGAATCAGCGGCCTCAAAAATTAATCCTTAAATCAACCCTTAAAACTTAGTACCACAAAATTATACCTCTAGTTATTTTTAGTCCTATAAGATGAATGCCTCCAAATACATATATCAAATTACTACTTGTCAGAATGCTTTGTAAAACCTTCTACTGTATGTTTACCAATAAGCAGTATTTCTATTTACCGAAATACAATAAATGACTAGTGTATACCGATCAATCCAGATTTACTTATGTGAAATGAAAAACAATAAAGTAATGAATCATAAACACATTAACACATGAATTTTTAATGTGGAAACCTTGTTAAGGGAAAAACCACTGGGACCGGTAACCCAAATTTTCACTCTTTTGAAGTGAGCTCGGTGAAGAGCCAACCCTGTTAAAGGTTACAAACACACTGTTAGGTGTGACCTTGTTAGAGGATTTAAATGAATAGTTTGTCACTTAGTATCTGGCATCTAATGCTACCATCCTTGATCAAACACTCTCTTGGCCTGTTAATAGGTATCAAGCATATCCAATGCTACTTTGTATGATCAAAATTTTTGATACTTCTTGGGATGTATGTCAATTAGAAAAGACTTTTAAGTCCTACTCGGTTAAGAAACTTGATGCTTCAATGGTTAAATTGAAACAGTAAATTGATCTGTTCACATATAAAACTAGAATTGCAGATTTTTCAGATATATTGTAAGTGCATTACCTTTCTAATCAATGTTATCAATTAATACCTTTTCTCCACATTGTTCTGCTCTGTGATGTTGTATCACTATTTTTCAGTGTTTGCAGAATTTAGCTCTTTCCTCAACTTGATTGATCAGGTTTGAATAAATACTTTCTTCTTCTTCAGAATATATTATCTTGTCACTCCCCTTATTCACATTGAATAAGCTTGTCTCTTATATAGACAAGATTTCACCATTTCTTGGATTTTGTTGATCTTTGCATGATCCACAATTCTCGCCAATTAGATTTAAAGAAAAACTCCTATTTTATCATATAGAGATTTCCTTGCCAACTGGACAAAGAATCTTTTTAAATCCTTTACTTATCTCTGGCTTTATCTTGTCAATTAAAACAAATATAAGTACCAGTTAAGTCTATATTTAGCTCTTGATATAGCTACGCATTTTGTCATTTCTAAACTCTTTGTTCTGTCGGTCAATATTTCAGTTAGTTGTCAGTGACAACTGACTGTTTCGTCAGTGAGACTTTAATTGTCTTTGAGATCTCCGTTCGTCGGGCAACATTGCAATTCTATTCATCGGGTTACACTGTGCTTTTTCTCATCGGGTAACATTGTGACTTTGCTCATCGGTAATGCTATGCTTTTTCTCAAACTGTGACTTTGCTCTCATTGGTTTAAACTGTCTGTCGGTGTGCACTCCATGAGTGTATACAGTCACTTTGTGAATACTTAACATTTATGCATTACTGATAGCATAGCCTTTGATTCATTGGTTCTTTGAAGTCTTTAGTAGTATGTACATGACCATAGAGATTGTATCAAGTTGACATCAATGACAATACAATACATTAACTAATTTAATGTCTTGCTTTAACTTTTAGTGTCTCTATGATCATCAAGTTAACATCTTCAAAAATTTAATTAGTTATAGTTCATCAATCTCTCCCTTTGGCATTGATGGCAACACACTACATTATCACACTATATTATCACTAATACAATATGAAATATAACATTTGAAGTTTATCAAACTACCAATCTTATGTACTATAACCGATACAAATATCTGGTCCTCGGTGTTAGAGTAATAAAGCGATTCCACTTATTAATTAAATCATATTGATTTAATTATTAAGTCACTTATTATCTCTCTTTTACTTAAGCTAAACTTTAGGCATTTAATAATTAATTATTTTATTAATTATTATTATGCAACCTAGATATTTCCCCTTTAGGGTTTCAGTATCCTTTTATAAGGATTCCCTCTTTGTAAATTATAAAAAAAAACTGATGGTTATTAATTAATTGAGGATGTTATTGCATTAAGAGTTTTTCTCCATTGTTTTGCACAATATGTTTCCTCTTCCATCAATCTGTGATTTTTGGCCTCCATAGATTTTTTGCTTCTCTCTTTCTGTGACAGGTTTGTATGCAGGTGATTCTTGGGAGCTATGGGTTGATAGTTTTCATCAACTTCAATATGGTATCAAATCTTCATGCCCTTGTTCTCTTCATGAGAGATTTGGCCTTGTTCTTTAAATCTGTGTTTTTGAGAGGTTTTTATCTCAGATTTTAGTGGTTTTTGAGAGGATTTTTTATTTTGAGCAATTTGAACAAAAACTGACATCTGGGTTGTGTCCATAATACCCCCAAAACCCCTATTTTCATATAAGGCATGTCTTATTTGGACATAGTTGAAATCTGGGCCCTCTTTTTTGCTTGCATGACCTTGGCATGTTTTTTGAGGCAAAAATCCGCCTTGGTTTCCATGCCACTGATGTCAGCAGCCACAAGCCCCAAGATTTTTAAATTTTTTTTTTTTAATTTTTAATTTTTTTATAAAAAAAGTATGTGTTTTTTATATTTTTTTTCTTAAAAAAAAGCATAATGTTTTTTTATTATTTTTTTTCATTAAATTTTTTTTTTTTTTTTCTACTATTTTGCTGGGAAATCTGGAGGTAGTATTTTTTTTGGAGGAATCGCCAGTTTAGTAGGGCTCTACCATTTTTGGCTGAGGTTTCATGAGGTTCACCTCTGTTTTGACCTCCTGGTGGTTTTTTGCTCATATCTGGAGCAAACGGAGGCCAATTTTTGACTTCCTTATATTGCTGGAAAGCTCTTTCCGAGACAAACGTCTTTCTTGAGGATATATTTTTTGATTTTTCTATCTTGCAATTTTTTTGTCTATCAAAGTTAGGGTTCTATCTTGCACTCCGGGAGCCATATCTTTCTCATCCAGACTCCTTTTCTTGGCTTTCGCATGGGGTCGAAAAGATGCTTCTATTCTCTTTCTTATTCTATGGGTCTCACACCCAGATTCTGCTCCATGTATCTATATATTCAATTTTTTTCTTTATGACATTCTAGTAGATATCTTAGATGTTTCAGGTCCTGAGATCGTTTCCTTCTCTGAATATTGTATACACCTTTTTCTGTAGCTTTCTTTTGTAACTGCACTAAAATAAAGTGCCTGCAGTTGCATATCTAGGATCTTGTACACCTTGTGCTTGTTTGTACTCACACTCAATTATAAAGTGCCATGGGGGGGTTATGATGTTTTGCCTTTTATGCTCATCCACCTTTATCAAGTGAGTGTCCCTTCCATGACATTAGCCTCATGATGTGTGTCTAGAAGATCATTTTTCTACTTTGACACCGCCCTTTATCTTGTGCTTGTACCTTCTTCAACACTATTGGTATTCTTGATTCTTCTTCTTGCAGTTGTTTTTGGCATTGCATTTCAGTGTTCTTGTCAGACCTCTCCATGTTCAGCATTATGGGGGGTATCTCCTGTTGGTTCTAATGCTTCCTTGGTTCGATGGAGTGATCTATGTATTCATTATTTGTTCCTATGTACTAGGCAGATGCAGTGGTTGATACCTATGCATTTTGGTGAGATGGATCATTTACCATATGGACACTCTTCTTTCATTCCTGTTTTGGAGGCATTCTTCCATCTTTGATTGATCAAATCTTCAGGCTTTGTTTAAAGACTTCTCTACCTAATCATGTTCTATTACACTGGAGGTTACAACAGTTATTTTTTGACAGTGTTTGCAGCTTCATGCTTCAGAGGTGTTCTACATGTTCTTTCTCTATTCCTATTTTCTAGGACTTTCTCTAGTTTGGAGGCTTCTTCAGTCCTTCACTAGGCTTCACCTCTTTTTGGAGTAGGGTTTTTCCCATGTGGCTTTCTCTATTTCTCCTCTTTATAGAGATTTTTGTACTTGGGTATCTCATCGGGCCTTATTTTTGGGACCCATTTTCCTGCTTTCAATAGCTGTTTCTATGTTTTAGCTTCTCCCTAAGTTTATCTTAAGGGGGGGTGTTAGAGTAATAAAGTGATTCCACTTATTAATTAAATCATATTGATTTAATTATTAAGTCACTTATTATCTCTCTTTTACTTAAGCTAAATTTTAGGCATTTAATAATTAATTCTTTTATTAATTATTATTATGCAACCTAGATATTTCCCCTTTAGGGTTTCCCTTTTAGGGTTTTAGTATCCTTTCATAAGGATTCCCTCATTGTAAATTATAAAAAAATCTAATGGTTATTAATTAATTGAGAATCTGTTATTGCATTAAGAGTTTTTCTCCATTATTTTGCAGAATATGTTTCCTCTTCCATCAATCTGTGATTTTTGGCCTCCAAAGCTTTTTTGCTTCTCTCTTTCTGGGACAGGTTTGCATGTAGGTGATTCTTGGGAGCTGTGGGTTGATAGTTTTCATCAACTTCAATACTCGATAGATTTTATTTTTGCATCTCTCTTTCTGTCTTCAATCCCTTCACTAGATAGATGTAGAATATTTCTTCTTCTAATGTGATGTGTTCTCTTCTTGTGTCAAATTCTCTCCCTTTGACTATTATTTTCTTTTGATGTCTCTGTTCTCTCTTTTTATCAATCTCTCCCTTTGTATGTGCTCTCCCTTTTTGGTTATCCCTTTGGATAATGTGATAATGGATATAATCTTTCCCTTTGATAGAAATGCCAAACAAATATTCGACAGTAATGCCAAACAATTCTTTCTATCCATTAATATATTCCTTGAATTTCCCAATTTATCAGCAATATAACAACTCTGGTGCTCGGAGTAGATAAATACCTTGCTATGTATAGATGTATCTTTGAAGTCCATCTCTTTTCCTGCATCAACATGAATGATATTATGATAATATCTAGGCTGATGCAACCTTCTAGTCATCTTACTGACCAGTAGACAAGGGTCTGACCCCTAGTCTTTTTCTCAAGTACTCAAATGTATCCTTGGGCAGTGGCTTGGTGAAGATATCAGCTAATTGTTCCTTTGATTGCACATACTCAAGTATCACCTCCTTTTCTTGAACTTGTTCTCTCAAATAATGATACTTGATAGCAATATGCTTTGTTTTAGCATGCATGAATGGATTCTTGGAAATGTTAATTTCACTGGTATTATTATAATAGATAATTACTGGTTCAAGAATTTTCATATGCATACCTTCTAGTAACTGTTTGATCCATGCAATATTTGAGTAGTTTGCAGCAACAACAACATACTTTGCTTCTACAGTGGACTAAGAGATGCATCCTAGCTTCTTGGTGATCCATGTGACAAGTCTGTCACCCATAAAGAACGCTCCTCTAGTTGTGCTCTTTTGGTCATCAATGTTTCCAGCCCAATCAGCGTCGGTAAAGACCTTAAGTTCAAATTTGCCTTCTCTTCTATACCATAGGCCATAGTCATCAGTATTCTACAGATATCTTAGGAGTCTTTTCACAACAGTCACATGTGATTCCCTGGGATTAGCAAAAAATCTTGCAACTATTCCTACTGCATGTTCAATATCTGGTCTAGTATGTACAACATACATGAGTTTTCCAATCATAGATCTATACAAAGTTTGATTCACCTCAGGTGACTTGTCCTCCTTTGTCAGCTTACATCCAGTTGCCATGGATTTTCCAACTGGCTTGAAATCTTCCATCTTGAATATTTTTAGTACTTCCTTGATGTATTTGGATTGTGTAATGAAAATGTCTTTATCTTGTTCCATGATCTGTAGACCAAGAAAGAACTTGATCTCTTAAAACATAGACATCTCAAAATCTTTGCTCATTTCATTTGCAAATGATTTGCATAGCATATCATTGCCTCTAAATATGATGTCATCAACAAATATTTCAACAATCAAAATGTTAGCATCAATGTCTTCCTTCAAATAAAGATTACTATTTTCACTAGTTCTTACAAATCCAATAATTATGAGATAGGAATGAAATATTTCATACCAGGCTCTTGGTGATTTTTTTAATCCATACAAGGCTTTATGTAGTCTACATATCATGTTCCTCTTGTCTAGATCAACCAACCCTTCTAGTTTCTCAATGTATACCTCTTCCTCAAGTATTCCATTTAGGAATGCAAACTTGACATCCATCTGGTATACCTTGAACCCTTTAAATGCAGCATAATAAAGTAATATTCTCACTCCTTCTAGCCTAGCAATGGGTGCAAAGGTTTCTACATAGTCAATCCATTCTTCTTGTGCATATCCCTTGCATACTAGTCTTGCTTTATTTTTGGCGACTTCTCCATTCTCATTTAGCTTATTTCCAAATATCCATTTTGTATCGATGAAATTTTTGTCATCTAGTCTGGGTACAAGTGTCCATGTCTTGTTTTTCTCAATCTGCTCAATTTCTTCATTCATATCACTAATCCATTCTTCATTATCAAGTGTAACATTGACAAATTTTAGCTCAAAATCACAAATTAGACATCTTGTGTCTAGGGACTTACTTTTGGTTCTCATACCAGCCTTCTTGTCTCCAATGATCTGGTTCTGTGGATGGTTCCTTCTAACATGCCGGGAAAGTACAGGTTCAATTCTTTGTCTATTATCTTGATAATCATTTTTTCCTTCATTCTAATCTCCATCGCTTGGTACATCATCTTGAGCAATATCCCATTTTTTGGTATTTGTAGCCTGATGCTCGGGTGCAATATTTTTTTTCTCGGGAGCTATACATTATTGCTCAGGTAGAGTGTCAGGTTCTTCATTGTAAACAAACCTGTTGTAGTCCTCTGGTTCTTTTGTGTTTTCCTTTTCATTCTTCTCTTCAAATTCATCTATCTTTACATTTACACTTTCTACAATTTTGTTAGAGGCTTTATTGTGACATTTATAAGCCTCACTCTTGGTGGAATACCCTAGAAAGATACCCTCATCACTTTTAGAGTCAAGCTTTCCATTTCTATCATCTTTTAAGATATAACATTGACTACCAAAGATCTTGAAGTAACTTACATTGGGTGTGTATCCATACCATAGCTCATAGGGTGTCTTTCTTCAATTGTACTCTATTCAATGTGTAAACAGTAGTGCTAACAGCTTCCCTCTAGAAGATTTGGGTGATGCCTTTCTCTTTCATCAGTGTCCTTGCACAATCAACAACAAATCTGTTCCTTCTTTCAACAATTCTATTTTTCTGTGGTGTTCTTGGTGCAGAGACCTGTCTTTTGATTCCATGCTCATTGAAAAAGTTAGTGAATTCATTTCAAGTAAATTCCCCTCCTCTATTTGACCTTAAGCATTTCAATTTCTTTTCACTTTGTTTTTCTTCCATTGCTTTGTACCATATAAAAATCTTAAATGCTTCTGATTTATCTTTTAAAAACATGACTGTCATTATTCTAGAGAAATCATCAACAGAGAGAATAAAATGCCTATCTCCATAGTAACTCTTTGTACTAATGGGTCAACATAGATCAGTATGGACTAATTCTAAAATGACATCAGATGTATGAGTTTTGCTTTTAAAACTAGACTTTGTTATCTTACCTTTTTGACAATTTTTGCACATGATATTGTCGAGCTTTGACATCCTTGGTAAACCTCTTACATTTCTCTTTTTGCTTATCTTTATCATGTTGTCAAAATTTACATGACACAATCTTTTATGCCACAACCATATGTCTTCATTTCTAGCCATTAAGCAAGTGGTGTTAGTATCATTCAGATAGAATAAGTTATCTTTGGTCTATTCGCCAGTTTCAATCAATCTTCCTGATTCATTGAAGATCTTTGCCTTCTTATTCTCAAATGCTACTCTGTGACCTAAATTATTTAGCTGAGAAACAGTCAATAGATTATAATTCAATCCTTTCACCCAATAAGCATTTTCACATTTTATCAAGTTATTCAACATTATAGTTCCTTTACCTTCAACTCAACAAGGTGTATCATTACCTAGTCTTACTGAACCACCATTATAGTATTCAAAAGTCTCAAAATTTTGTTTTTCACCGGTCATATGGTGAGTTCAGCCACTATCTATGAGCCAGACATCATTTTTACTAACTTTAGATATTAGTGTAGTTTCTACAAAAATATATGAGCCAATTATAAAAAATCTGATGGTTATTAATTAATTGAGGATGTTATTGCATTAAGAGTTTTTCTCCATTGTTTTGCAGAATATGTTTCCTCTTCCATCGATCTATGATTTTTGGCCTCCATAGCTTTTTTGCTTCTCTCTTTCTATGACAGGTTTTCATGCAGGTAATTCTTGGGAGCTGTGGGTTGATAGTTTTCATCAACTTCAATACTCGGTAGATTTTATTTTTGCATCTCTCTTTCTGTCTTCAATCCCTTCACTAGATAGATGTAGAATCTTTCTTCTTCTGATGTGATGTGTTCTCTTCTTGTGTCAAATTCTCTCCCTTTGACTGTTCTTTTCTTTTGATGTCTCTGTTCTCTTTTTAGCATTCTCTCCCTTTGTATGTGTTCTTCCTTTCTAGTTATCCCTTTGGATAATGTGATAATGGATATAATCTCTCCCTTTGACAGCAATCCCAAACAAATATTTGATAGTAACGCCAAACAATTCTTTCTATCCATTAATATATTCCTTGAATTTCCTAATTCATCAACAATATAACAACTCTGCTTCTTAGAGTAGATAAATACCTTGCTGTGCATAGATGTATCTTTGAAGTCCATCTCTTTTCTTGCATCAACATGAATGATATTCTGATAATATCTAGGCTGATACAGCCTTCTAGTCATCTTACTGACCAGTAGACAAGGGTCTGACCCCTATTCTTTTTTTCAAGTACTCAAATGTATCCTTGGGCAGTGGCTTGGTGAAGATATTAGCTAATTGTTCCTTTGATTGCACATACTCAAGTATCACCTCCTTTTCTTGAACTTGTTCTCTCAAATAATGATACTTGATAGCACTATGCTTTATTTTAGCATGCATGAATGGATTCTTGGAAATGTTAATTTCACTGGTATTATCATAATAGATAATTATTGGTTCAAGAATTTTCATATGCATACCTTCTAGTAACTATTTGATCCATGCAATATTTAAGCAGTTTGCAGCAGCAGCAACATACTCTGCTTCTATAGTGGATTGAGAGATGCATCCTTGCTTCTTGCTGATCTATGTGACAAGTCTGTCACCCATAAAGAATGCTCCTCCAGTTGTGCTCTTTCGGTCATCAATGTTTCCATCCCAATCAGCGTCGGTAAAGACCTTAAGTTCAAATTTGCCTTCTCTTCTATACCATAAACCATAGTCCTTAGTATTCTTTAGATATCTTAGGAGTCTTTTCACAGTAGTCACATGTGATTACCTGGGATTAGCAAAAAATCTTGCAACTATTCCTACTGCATGTGCAATATCTGGTCTAGTATGTACAACATACATGAGTTTTCCAATCATAGATCTGCACAAAGTCTGATTTACCTTAGGTGACTTGTCCTCCTTTGTCAGCTTACATCCAATTGCCATTGGTGTTTCAACTATCTTGGAATCTTCCATCTTGAATATTTTCAGCACTTCCTTGATGTATTTAGATTGTGTAATGAAAATGCCTTTATCTGGTTCCATGATCTATAGACCAAGAAAGAAATTGATCTCTCCAAACATAGACATCTCAAAATATTTTCTCATTTCATTTGCAAATTATTTTCATAGCATATCATTGCCTCTGAATATGATGTCATCAACAAATATTTCAGCAATCAAAATGTTAGCATCAGTGTCTTCCTTCAAATAAAGATTACTATTTTCACTAGTTCTTACAAATCCAATAATTATGAGATAAGAATGAAGTCTTTCATAGCAGGCTTTTGGTGATTTTTTCAATCCATACAAGGATTTATGTAGTCTACATACCATGTTCCTCTTGTCTAGATCAACAAACCCTTTTGGTTGCTCAATGTATACCTATTCCTCAAGTATTCCATTTAGGAATGCAGACTTGACATCCATCTAGTATACCTTGAATCCTTTAAATGTAACATAAGCAAGTAATATTCTCACTCCTTCTAGCCTAGCAACGGGTGCAAAGGTTTCTCCATAGTCAATCCATTCTTCTTGTGCATATCCCTTGCATACTAGTCTTGCTTTGTTTCTGGTGACTTCTCCATTCTCATTTAGCTTATTTCCGAATATCCATTTTGTATTGATGACATTTTTTTCATCTAGTCTTGGTACAAGTGTCCATGTATTTTTTTTCTCAATCTTCTCAATTTCTTCATTCATAGTACTAATCCATTCTTCATTATCAAGTGCAACATTGACACATTTTGGCTCAAAATCACAAATTAGACATCTGGTGTCTAGGGACTTACTTCTAGTTCTCATACTAGACTTCTTGTCTCCAATGATCTAGTTCTGTGGATGGTTCCTTCTGACATACCTAGAAAGTACATGTTCAATTCTTTGTCTATTATCTTGATCATCATTTTTTCCTTCATTCTGATCTCCATCGCTTGGTACATCATCTTGAGTAATATCCTTATTTTTGGTATTTGTAGCCTGATGCTCGGGTGCAATATTTTGTTGCTCAGGAGCTATACATTGTTGCTCGGGTAGAGTGTGAGGTTCTTCATTGTAAACAAACCTGATGTAGTCCTCTGGTTCTTTTGTGCTTTCCTTTTCATTCTCCTCTGCAAATTTATCTATCTTTACATTTGCACTTTCAAAAATTTTTTTAGAGGCTTTATTGAGACATTTATAAGCCTCGCTCTTGGTGGAATACCCTAGAAAGGTACCTTCATCACTTTTGGAGTCAATCTTTCCATTTCTATCATCTTTTAAGATATAACATTGACTACCAAAGATCTTGAAGTAACTTACATTGGGTGTGTATCCATACCATACCTCATAGGGTGTCTTTCTTCAATTGTACTCTATTCAATGTGTAAAAAGCAGTGCTGACAGCTTCCCTCTAGAAGATTTGGGTGATGCCTTTCTCTATCATCAGTGTCCTTGCACAATCAATTATAGATCTGTTCCTTCTTTCAACAATTCTATTTTTTTGTGGTGTTCTTGGTACAAAGACCCGTCTTTTGATTCCATGCTCATTGCAAAAGTTAGTGAATTCATTTGAAGTAAATTCCCATCCTCTATATGACCTTAAGAATTTCAATTTATTTTCACTTTATTTTTATACCATTGCTTTGTACCATTTAAACATCTTAAATGCTTCTGATTTATCTGTTAAAAACATGACTATCATCATTCTAGAGAAATCATCAACAAAGAGAATAAAATACCTATCTCCATAGAAACTCTTTTCCTAGTGGGTCCAGATAGATCAGTATGAAATAATTCTAGAATGACATTAGATGTATGAGTTTTTCTTTTGAAACTAGACTTTGTCATCTTACCTTTTTGACAATTTTTGCACATGATATCGTCGGGCTTTGACATCCTTGGTGGTGTCCGTATCATTAAGATAGAATAAGTTACCTTTGGTCTGTTCACCAGTTTTGATCAATCTTCTTGATTCATTGAAGATCTTTGCCTTCTTATTCTCAAATTCTACCCTATGACCTGAATTATTCAGTTGAGAAACACTCAATAGATTATAATTCAATCCTTTCACCCAATAAGCACTTTCACATTTTATCAGGTTATTCAACATTATAGTTCCTTTACCTTTAACTCGATAAGGTGTATCATTACCAATTCTTACTGTACCACCATTATAGTATTCAAAAGTCTCAAATTTTTTTTTTCACCGGTCATATGGTGAGTGCAGCCACTATCTATGATCCAGACATCATTTTTACTAACTTTAGATATGAGTGCAGTTTCTACATACCTTTCTTCATCTTCATTTGAATCATCTTTTACTGCCACAAACACCATCTTGATGTCTTCATCAGATTCGGTGTCAGTACCTTCATCTTTTCATGTAGCTAGGTAACTGGCCTTCTTTCCTTTGTCCTTTTAGTCTCGAGTATCTCTTCTTTTTGATTGTCGGTTGCTTCTATAATCTCGGTTATCACCTCTGTCAAACTTCTTTTCAAATGACCTGTCATTACTTCTGCTATATTTTATCCTGTTAGGACATCTTGCTGCAAAGTGTCCAATCTCTTTACAATTAAAACATACAAGTGGTAATTTGCCTTTGTATTTACCTTTGCCTCTCTGCATTCTTCTAGCCATAAGTGCTTCAATTTCATCAAGATCTTCTTTTTCACTTTCACTATCACTATGTTTTCTCATAGTGTGTTTATGACTTAATTTACTTATTCTCAAAGAAGATTTGAATGAAGACTCTATGTTTGGTAAGACACTATTATCAAAGTTATTCATCTCAAATGAAATCAGTCTTCCAATCAAACTATCTAGAGTAACATTTTTATTTGCTATTGCTCTCATTTCTTGTATGGAAGATACTCTAATAGCATAAGTAGGCAGT
>MU227940.1:1825519-1845344 GCA_018584345.1 Thuja plicata | reverse complement strand
AGGGAAGAAAAGAATGATGACATAGAGGAAGAAAATTCAGATTAGATTGAAGTAGAATCTGTATGTAGTGAGATTTGCATGGAAACATGTATCAATGACCATGATGATGAGGAAAAAGATCTTCTCAATAGAGAAGAAATGTCATATTTACTAGACATGGAATATCAAAAACATGTTTAGAAGAGTGGTCAAATTTTTTTCTCAATGCACCATGATAAGCAAGTTGATGGATCAGTACATCCTCAGGGGGTACTAGATGAAGAAGATGATAAATTTCAAGAATCAAATAATGGAGATGAAATAGAACAACATAAAACATATGAACACAAATAAGTATCAGATGAAAGCTCTCATGGAGATATGCCCGAGTTCTCTATATCCTTGAATCCATTATTTGAGAATATTTTATATACAATCAAGTCCATCAACATCATGATAAAGATAGTGAGCCTAGTGATCATTTTGAAGATGATGAAACTCAAAATATGTATGGTGAAGTGTATTCAGAAAGTGAGAGATGCATTATTTCATCCTATCAACATAAGTTGTATCAAACATGTGAAGATGAGATGGAATCAAACATACATAATGAGGAGAATGTGCTGAATATTAGTTCTGAAAATTATCCGAGTATCCTATCTGATCAAATTCTTGATAAGAAGGAAGTTCCTAAATGTGAGTTATCTCCAAATCTTTTTTGTGAAAAGAAACAACATCTTGAGTATAGGGAAGATTGTGTACGTAAAGGAATCCAATCAAAAGAGCTTAATCTAGTTACTTGTAGGGTTGATCAAATGCATGGGGATCTTCTATTTAGCAAGGACTACAGTGCACCTGCCAAATTTTCTAAAGGTAAACAAAATTCAAAGCGTGTTAATAAAGAAATGAATGTTGTCCATGAGAGTGGTGGCATCGTATTTGGGAGATCCAAAGTATTACATGATCAAAATTATGTATTTGATAGAGGAAAGAAGTAGTGCTCATTTTTTTGTGGGCCTGGGGCCACCCAATTGAAAGTTCCTATGAAATTTCTTCATGAGACTATTGGTATAAAGATAAATCTTAAAGATGAGAACCAAATCACTTTGCATCAAATTAAGTGTGGATAGTTTGTCTTCTTTTCTAGAGATAGCTAGATTCTTGCTATGCTCACAGGGAGCATACATCCCCAGAAAGAGCCACTGGTGGTACCCTAAATTTTGATAATTTAGAAGTCCTAATCCATTATCAAGAAGCATGTTTCTCCATACTAACAAATATCAAAGGAAGGAAGATTTATGACACAAATAAATAGAACTAACTAATCGAAGCCTTTAGAAAATGATGGAATTTATACCTGCTACAAAGATGATTTCGACATAGGATAAAGATGGTCAAATTTTAAAAATCTAAAAATGACCTAGTTCGGAAAATCAAATTTCCTATCTCCACCATAAATATTATCTTTTCATGAGGTGTTTTGGATTTTTGACCAAAGCAAAATCCGAAAGTTAGGTGGTTATTTTTTAGTTAGTTTATTGTTTTTTCAAAATAATTTTTAATAAGAGTTGTGTCTTTTCACCCTAAAGAGGTGTGAAAGCCACTCAAACACATATATATACATAATGCAAAATGTAAATAAAAGGAATACTATATAATACAATTTCACATATTTGGATAGTTTTTAATCAACAAGTATAACATAGATCTGGATGTACTATTTTTTCAAAATTAATAAAGATAAGTCTTTTTTCTTTCACATGTGTAATAGTTTCATTATCATTTTACAATTAGTCCCTCAGATAAACCAATAGAACTTCTTGAAAGTGATATTTTGGTTCGCATGCTTCCTTATTTGATTCATAGTCTATATTTTCAATTGGTTTTCTCATTTTGCATGGTTAAATTCTATTGATTGAGGCCTTAGTCAATTGGTTTGTCATTTGAGAAGTATTACCCTTTTGAAATATCTTTGAATTTTTTTTAGGTTGCATGTACATTCCATAACACCTTTTAAGTGATAAGTTTTCTTGTAAAACTATCTCTGAGGTTCAACACAAGATTGGAATGATCTTGACTCTATTGCCCATGGTAGAATAAGACTCTGGTCTAATCATTATTTGGATTATAGTTATTCAGTTCATTGTTTATAGTTTTAAGATATCTTATCTATTTATTTATTTCAAATTACATACACATTTACTAAACATTCTTTCAATTACTTAAAGTATTTTAGTTTACAGTTCATGATATATTGCTTTCAGTTAGATTTCTTTCAAGTTCCTTGCCATAATTGAGAGAGAAGGTTGAATTGTTTCTTATCTGT
Source organism: Thuja plicata (assembly GCA_018584345.1). NCBI lineage: Eukaryota > Viridiplantae > Streptophyta > Pinopsida > Cupressales > Cupressaceae > Thuja > Thuja plicata. Next base: position 1,843,039 of record MU227940.1, on the reverse strand, counting down.
TGTAAAAAGCCTTGTAACTTGAAGGATAAGTCAAGGTATAGGCCTACTAGCCTTGGTTTTGTAGAGCCAGAATTGCAGAAGTTCCAACCTTGCTTTGGTTGCGACTTGTTAGTTGGCCAAATCACTTGGGTTTCCAAGCATTGGATTGGAAAGTCCATAGGAAATTCAATTTAGGGTTTTTGGGCACCAACAATACCAAAAATAATGCTATATCAATGCTTAAGTATGCATAAAACAATGATTTCAAATAAAGAGAAGCATATATCTAAAGTAAATAGACCTATCATTATTACAATCAAGAAGAAAATAATAAAATCATTACTGGTGAAAATAGTGACTAAGAAGACATCACTATCATAAATCATAAATATGTTGATTCCTCATCAGCAAGGTATGAATACTATGTAGCGGAGATTTAAACATATAGTAGTAATGATCAAGAGATGCTATTTCAGACCACCAGGAATCAATGTTTCAAATCCATTTCATAGAAATAATCAAAGATGAAAGCACAATGTTTCTATACTAGGAAGGACAAAAACCATAGAGATGAATATATATTAACCATGATCACTACCATGGAAATGATATTAAGGCATAAAAATCAATGATATTAAACTATGGGGATTGAAAATATTGATACACAAATATAAGGGACAATGGTTTCAAGCCATGAGATAACACTTGTATGAAGGAAAACACCAACATGAACACTATAAGACCTAATGAATTTGAAAATTTAATGATCAAGTGAATGTTATTGCAGATCATAGAAGGTAGTGGGAAAATTTTAAATAATAGATTATAAGAAAAATGGAAAAGGCCCAAATATTATTGAAAAACGATACTACTACATTAAGGGAAAGAGGTGTGATGGATGATCATGAACCATAGACAATATTCCATTAATTTCTTTGATGTTTCAAGATAGATATCCATAGTGTATCAATGCAATGAAGGGGGAAAAAACTAGAAGACAACAAATATCAATGAAAGGTAAGAGATCAACCCAGTGTGCAAACAAAGAAAGAGCGCAAAATAACAGTGACGAACCATGAAATCTATAACTATAATGGGGTTTGAAAACCCATTTATTTACAAAGTCATTGAAATGTTCCTATAATAATTTGACAATGATATATATTAAGGTACAAAGAAGATAATTTATGGCCAGTAAAAGAACACAAAACCCTCGAAGAACATGTATCATTATTTTTGAGGAAGCAAATTAGTCAAGGAGAGGAAAAGCCATAGTCTGAAAATGTAAACTCTCTTGCCTTATCTTTCCTTTAGGTTGTAACTTCTAAGTTTCAAAAAAACATATTTATTGAAAGACTTGTTAAGTTTCAAAGAATTAATAGAGGTATGAATTAAATTATGCCACACCAAACCAGTTGGATTTGATATTTGACCCCATTTCAACAGTTTATCAACATCTCATAGTAATTTAACTAGGGCTCCAATTTGGAAGCCCAAATAATAAAATATATTACCAGTTAAACTCACCCATTTAATTTTCTTGTTTATAATTTGGATCCATATAAACATGTCAAACTTTGCGCAATTTAGAATACTGTACACCAGATGTTAAACATAAAACAACTAAAGAAAGTAAAATGAAAGCAATAAATGTAGATTACTGCACCTCTGAATTGGAGACCCTGCTAATTCCCATTAGTTCCTTCTTGACCATCACTCTACAATGTCATGAATGTGAACATTAGATCAAATTCGCATGCATACAAACACAAGTAAACTAATCAAACAATAGGATTTAAGAGTACAATTACAAATTACCTTTTGATCAATTTTCCTTCTCTTGTTCAGCAATATTATTCTATTCCTTCTTTCCTCCTCCATATTTAGTCTTGTCAAATTATAAAATAATCATAGGATAAAGAAGCACAACCTTAATTTTATTCTACCACAAAAGCCTGGTCCAAATTCTACAGGACAACCAAAATGTAAACCTCTTTCCTTAGAGAAAATAAGAAAGTATAATCAAAAGAGAGAGGGAGAGTGGTGTTGACTACCAATTGAAGTTGCAGAAACATAAACGAAGCTCACAAAAATATAATAATCTACCTGTTAGCTCATTTTCTTGCAGCACAACCTTAAAATGAAAGTATACTTATATACTTGAATGCAAACTCCTTTTTATGCAAGATAAAGGCTAATTGATGAGGTATTTGATAACACTAGGGATACCTAGTATCACCTCCTTCTTTTTTGAGCTCCACAAACTCAAGCAAGTATTACCTATGATAGATTACTGATTCTTCAATCAATGTTTTAGTGGACTATTTCATTCGCTGGTTTTTTATTTCTGACCTCACTGTAACAACTTATAAGAAAAATTGGAGATTGCAATGATCAATTTGAAACAAAGTATTTATAAGCCAGGATATGGTTTTGATAAAATAAACCAATGAGATAAGGATTTTAATCCTTCTTCCTTTTGATTTTAGGAGGGGCAACCTAATCATCCTCTCTTCAAGGAATCAATAAACTGAACTGTATCCTAAGAGTACAATCACTTGAATGGGATTATCTATTTTGTAGTGTATATGATTAAGTAATTTGAAAATATTGGATTGTAAATCAATTACTTAGCAAACACAAAACCAGTGCCTAATCCTTGGGCTATGAGTCAATATCTTGTATAAATCCACAGTGAGGTGATCAATAAAACATTTGCAATAAAGATAGAATACCTTATAAGCTATCTTTTCCCTACAACCTTATCATCCAATCCTCAAACTAATGTTATGTTCCCTAAGTTACTTGAAACAATTTAATCCTTCCTTGAAGGAACTTACAACTAACTACAAAATCATCTCATGGTCAATATGATTAAATTCCTTATAGATAAACACACAAGAACAATAATAGAAACATAAAGAGACAATTCAGATGCAGAAAAGAGATTGCAAAATATTTTATTGATGTCTCAAAGCTTCAAATACATTAGATAGACAAAATAGTACAAAGGTTCAGACACAATTTTAGTCTGCCATGTAATTCTATTGAAGTTTCCAACTCTCTACAAAAAGGTTACAATTACATATATATAGTCTCAAATAATCTTGGAATCCTTAAGACAAGGATGCAATAAGCTTTGGATGATTTGGATACCTATTCCTAAAAACATAGAAAGAGACAAAAGATAATAAAACTCTAAGCGCTGGGAGGAAAAAACTGAGGAATGAAATCTGATTTGTACTTTGTCCTTTTGTGGATGTTGGCACCTTTGTCTGCATATATTCAGGATAGTATCTGATAGTTGTAATAAGATTTAGTGGCCGCTAATACAGGCTAACATACACTAATCTCTTCAAGATTACTAACCTTCTTGTGCTCATAGATCAGGTGGCATATGTCCTTCATTCTTCATCCATGACATCCAAGTCAACTGTGACAGGCTTATTTTTCTTGGGCTTTGTCATGATGTCCTATGCTATCACATCCTCTTCCTTAGGCCATTCAAAATTCTGAATACTTTCCATCTGAGCCTTCTGCCTTTCCCACCTAGCATTTGTTATGCTTTTAATATCTACAATGAACTTATTGTAGTCTATTTCTGCCTTTATTGCCTCATCCAAAAGTTTGTTGAACCTCTCCATATATAATTCCCCTTGATCAGAGACATAAATGTCTTTGTTGGGAAGAACATCATCAACCTCTAATCCCCATAACCCTAATGGTTTGATTTGATCATCCTTGGTTCTAATAGGAGGTATAAACCTACTATAACTTACCCAAAACATCTTTAACTTTGCATCAATTTGGTTTGATTTTCCTTTGAAGAAAGATAAAGTAGCCCTAATATATTATATTTCTATACCAAACAAAGTCACTATTTTTGGTAGATCTGATCTTAATGTTTGTACTGATTTCAATCTCTCAAAAAGTGATGTTCTTCCAGACCAAGTTGCATAATAGGGAGTCAAAATTGTCAAAAAGTTGGCCACCTCTGCTTGTAGGCCTGGAAATATTCCATAAGCCCCATACACCACATCAGTCTTATATTTTATGGTGTTAATTCTATGCTACAAAATTGAAGCTAATGCTTCCAAAATCACATTGTCATGCTCTGTAACCCCCAGCTCTATTTCAGCTGGTATCTCCCCTATATCCTCTATTTGGATTTCAACATCCATCACTTCCTTTGGCTCAACAGGGGTGGGCTTTGTTATATCCATCAATTTTATGGTAAGCTCATCTATGATCTTCTCCTATTCTTTGATATTTATTAATGCTATCTCCCTATCCTTTACAATATCACTAGTATCACTAGCAAGGTTTTGCAATTTGTTTGATAGTTGGGTTGTCTTTGCCTCATTGAGCTGAGAAAAATGAGTCATTACTTGGGATATTTCCATATCCCCTGTATTTTCCAATGTCCAAATGATCTTATTCCCCTCCGTCTTCTCTTGAATGTTTAGAATTGATGGCTTTTGATATTTAGGAGCCAAGATCCACATTGCAAGTGCCTGAGATTTAGGGTTATACCCAAACCCTATGATCATATATTCAACCTGAGTCTCTAATTAAAATTTTACATCAAGCTGCCTTCTTATCTGATCAATTATGAATGTTAAGGGCAAGTCCCGACCTTCTACAAATAATATTCCATTGGCCTTGACTAGTTTCCTTGCCTATTCTGGTGTTATCTCCTCAGATTCAGGATCATAATCCTACAATGTTTGTAAAGCTTCCTCAGTGACTGGATCACCACCTATTAGTTGCAACTATTTTCCAACTTGTTGTTTCTTATTCCATATCAGGAAATCCTTGAATTCTCTTGTCTTGATAAATTTTTTATCTTTGAGGAATTCCTCTTGATGCGTCAACCTCTCATCAGTGCATGACCTAAGAGGTAACTCTTCCTCTTCCTCTATATCCTTTTGTAATGTTTTCCCCACCCTAATCTTTTTCCTTAATAAATGATCATAGGGCCTGTCTCTAGTTATCAGGGCTCCAACCCTATCTATCTTTCTTTTCTTATAAGGTTCCCCTATTTCTATCATTTGCTTCTTTAGTGGGGGCTCATTGGTTACTTCTTTCTTTGGGACCTCTGTTAGGTCAATGACATCTTCCCCCTCAACTGCCTACTGTAATGGAACTTCTTGGTAATCTGGATAGGCAGTAGGTGAAGGATAGCCTTGATCACTATCATCATCATATTTAGACTCTGAGTGGTCCCTATGGCCTTTCTCAGGAACCACTATGGCATTTCTCAGGAACCACTAGAAACCTCCAAACTTCATTCCCTTTCTCTTCACCTACCTCTCCAGGTCCATAAGTTCATTGAACTTAATTACTCTTCTGTCCACCTCCTCATCTTCTAAGATGTTTCTTATTAAATCTTCATCCATACACTCTTCATGTTCTTTTTTGTAGGGGATGGTTGGTGTGAGCAATTTCTTTGCACTCATGATAAAATCCTATGTATCCACATGTCTATGCAGGGCCACATTCATTCTATAATGGTTCATCTAGGCATTCACTAGGTCCAAAGCTCCTTTTCCAATAGTGAAGTTGTAAATCCTGAATTGCCTGGGGGTAAATGTACCCTTTCTATGTGATGCCAAGTGCTCTTTTTCTGTCAGAATAAGATGCCTGATGAAATCCATTGCAGCTATCCTTGGTGGTACATGGTATGGAAAAATATGTGGAGGGTGGGAGCAACCATAAACCCTCATTATTGTGAAATTCTTTTCATAGTAAAAATCCCCCAATTATGGTCTCCTAGCCATTTATCCAAATATTGGCAAGGCCTCAATAGTTGGATTACCTTAATAGGAAATCTAGGTTTGTCAACGCCTATGCACTTAAGAAGTAGATAGATTATCTAGTTTTCAAAAGCATATAACTCTTTCTCCCTAGATGTATAATTCTAGACTCTGAGCCAAAACTGAACAGGGTTGGGTTGATTGTGGTGGAACCTTTGTGGCTGCAAAAAATGACAATTCATGACTAGGAAATTATAGTATAGGATCAGATGCATGAGGATTGAATAATGCATGAATCTAGGATGGTCCTTCTTACCCTGTATATCTACAAACCCTTGATGCATCTGATCAATGATATACTAGATGTAGTCATAATTTGAAGTGGTATGGAGGTTCTGCATATCCAATACCATCATCATAATATCAGAGGTGATCCTCTCTGCCCCAGCATCTTTTCCAAGAACTCTATATAGTGCATATGATATGTACTTGATATAAAAATTAAGATCTTTGTAGCAGTATGGGTGGCTCCTGGCATGGGGGTTATATAGGCTTTCATTTTCTTAGGGACATGGTGATCCATGATTAACTTAGCAGCAATGCTAGATTCTCTGGTGTATATATTATCTAGGCTCTTCAAATTTATTTCAGTAGCCATAGGGTAGTATACATTAAAGGATTTCATGAAGGTATTTCGGTCCAAGGTGACTAAGGGCTTTCCATCATCTCTCTTAGTGGTTTTGGTTAGGGTATCATACCTTTTGGCCAATTCTAGTATGAAATCAACATCAAAAAAGACATCAGGAACTATCAACCTGGCTAACCCACAGGTCCAAGGGTTTGAAATAGGCATGGGCTCATCACTATTATTAAAAAAATAATTAAACAGTGAATATCTTGATGAACCTAGTGTTTTTGTATCTATAACATAAGCCATATCATCAATTAAAACCTCAACACTAACCTTTCTATTCTGGCTTGAGCTTGGAAGCAAAGTGAGAAATTCATTTGAGTAGTTCCTTTTACCCTTTGACTCATCATCGACATCTTCACTTCTTCCACTAGTGGATGCCATACTCTGTGCTTGGCTCATCTTTTCTTTATGTTCTGCTCTCAACCATTATCACTGATATTGAAAGAAATCTACTAAAAACCCTCATGACCAACTGTGAATTATCCTAAAATCTATAGCTCTGACCTCTGAATACACTGCAAATTACAATTTCTACCAAATTATGAATCAAGAAAACACCTGTCTGAATCGCTTACTGCTGGAAATTTCACTTTTCTTAGAAAGCACTAAAATTCTTATGAACTCTTCGCTTTGAGAAACTTGAAGCTTGGTAAAAATGAAATAATAATGGACAAGTATACTTATAATTGAGAATTTAATGCATATGTCTCTTTGAGATGGTAAACTTGCATTCAATAATTTTTGCCATTAGTTCCACGCACTGTGACATCAATTTGTGGTTTTAACCATGACATTCAAACTGTGAGGCGATCAATTTTTGATGAGTGTTTTGGCATATAAAACCTTATAAAATTCAAAATGAAATAAAAAAATCTGATTGGCTGCATTTAACTCATATTACGGCTACTTTCTCATCTATCAAAATCTCTTTAATCTTATTGGTCAACAATTGTCCATGATGGCACCGCTGAAAAGTTTGTTTTTAACTTAGGTTACATCTAGCGACCCAGTGACTGAGTGATCTCCTTGTCACTTAATAATTTTTCCAGCTGCACTTTCTTTAAGAGACTCAGCGACTACCACAGGATTAACCATTAGATCAATGATTGTCGCAATGTTGCTTAACCTTTTAACTTAACCCTTCATCTTATGGAGACAACATGAAAAAGCACATTCTTAACTATTCTTTACCTTGGGTTGCATCTGGAGACTCAATGACTGTGGAAAATCTATGTTGCTGGATCACTTTCTTAACTCATGTTTAATCAAGAGACAACATGACTAAACATGTTAGTCTCTTAATCACGTGATTAAATTATCCTTTTAATTTGTATCTGGAGACAACGCAACCACCATTGATCTTACTTTTCAAAACATCTAACGGTTGTCGCTAAGTCTCGTAATCTTCATTACAAACCCTGATTCTTCATGAGACTTAGCAAAAATTGAATACATGTCATACCTTTTCTTCTTATCTCCTAATCGCAGGATCCTGTCTTACTTTTCAACCTTATCAAGTGACCACGCGACTACCATCAGATCTTAACTTCATCGGATGGTTGTCACCTAATCTCTTAACTTTTGACTTAACTCATCACCCATCATGTGACTGCGCAACAACACTATTACTTAATCTGACATCTAACCCTTGGTCTATCCAGAGACTTAGCAACCATTGAATCTCCATGTTGCTTGATAATTTCTGAACCATAGTCACAATCAGGAGACTTCCCGACTGCTGTTAGATTGAAACTCTAATCAACGATTGTCACTTAATCTCCAGTTCTTTTACTTAACTCACTTTTGATCATGAGACTTGGCGACAACATTGAAACTTTAACACTTGAAGTTAACTCAAAACCATGGGTTTCATCAGGAGATAACGCAACTGAGAAATCTCGAAGTCACCAAATGGAATAACTAACTTTGCTTTTATCAGGAGACAATGTGACTAGCATCAGATCTAATCATAAAATCAATGATCTGCACTAAGTCTCACAACCATTTAAGCATATTTTGTTCCATCAAGAGACTATGCAACCAAATCTTTCTGCCAAGTCTACAAGTTATAAAGAAGATTTTTTTTTCCTTATGAGACTTGGTGACTAAGAAATAAGCACATGCCAATAATCTTAGACTTAAGTCATAAAAAGGTAACGCAGAAATAGAACAATCTTTGGAATTTTAGGGCTCTTCAACAATTTTGAGCAAAAATTACTTAAGGGCTTAGGGTTTTGACATTTTCAACTAGGTTTTGAGGCTAAAGCAATATTTGCAGAGGCATGTAAACAATTTCAGGAATGAATTTTAACCTTCTAGGCATGAGAATGATAGACACTTCAAAAAATTTCATGGAAAAATCCAAAACAAGAAATACAACCAACACTACCATCCACCCATTGAGTTCTATGATGAGTACAAACCTGCACAAACAATTCCAAAATAAAACAAGACCTGGAGTGTAGCAAAGTTCCTGCCAAGTGCAGGCAAGGTGGTTTTTCCAGATAGAGATGGTTTTACAGGATAAATGCATCTATTTTATTATGGTTACAACCCAATATCAACAAACAAATTACAATAATTTAAACTTAATTTAGTCAAATTACCTATCTTCAAATACAGCCAAACCACTCACAAATTCCTTCTTCTGGCAATGTTGTTGAAGACAAAGTAGTGAATTTGTCAACCAATGATGTCAAGTATGACTTGAAGCTTTGGATGCCCCAAAGAAAAGAAGAGATAGATAATGTTTATCTGTATTTCTCTCTTCCTATTTTTGGGGCATCTGATGCTTCAAGTGAATTTAGGGTGCAATTTTTAGTCTTTTGATGGTCCATCTTTTATAAAATCAACTTATGCAAACAATCCACTAGGGAATTATTAATAGTAATACATGACCAAATCTCTTCACAAAATCTATAACTTTGGAATTCATAAAATAAGAGTTTAGAGGAAATGTTCCACTAATTTATAGACTATTCCTACGGTTGGAATGAAAGTTATATATTTTCAGAGAAGGTATATGGACAAGTGAAAAACATGTAGATTTGACCAAGCACTACTGACCTAACAACAAATGGACTTGTGATGATTTTATCACAATAGTACATCTGTTGCTGGGTAAGCTCCCAGTAGTACTTAGGCAAATCAGCATGTTCATCATGTGTGTAGATACCTTCTCTAATCAACTCTTATATGCATGTGAAGGTTTTATATTTTGTATAGGTTGTGTGTGTGTGTGTAGAAATTTTTGAATAGTGAGAACCATTTGAAAAACCCTATGGGACTTGACCTAAGTCTTGGGGGCTCATCATTGATGGCTTTTCCCATGGTCATGCTTAGAGACTTCATAGTTTGACTTCATAGTCTCGAACCAAATCAATCTAGGTTCATCATAGTAAGGGTATAAAAATAGCCTCAAAGGTTTATTTTCACCTAATTTATAAAATACATAAGAACAACATAACTTCATGCCATACATACAGGACTAGAATTGTTACTTATGAATAGTGAGAACCCTTTTGATAAACCCTATGGGACTGGACCTAAGTCTTGGGGGCTCATCATTGATGGCCTTGCCTACGTTCATGCTCAGAGAATTCGTAGTTCAACTTCATAGTCTCGAACTAGATCAATCTAGGTTCATCATAGTAAGGGTATACAAATAGAGTTTATTATGTCGTATCACTATATACCACTAATTTTCTTCCTCTAAATAGAGTTCATGTATTCATCTTATATAAATAATCTCTTCCCTACATTCAATGATTATAATCACATAAGATACATTAACACATAAAATTCATTCACACACAACATTCATGAATAATTCATTAACACATCATTCATCAACATTTAGCAGTAGTAAAAGATAACATTCATTAAGACAACGTTCTTTCATTAGCAAAAAAAGTTAATTGCAATCATTTATTTTTTGGTTTCTTGTTTTTTTTTGAAGGTAACGACTAAGAAAAGTATCAATATTCTCGTCATTCCCTCCTCTACTGATTCTGATCTCAACACATGTCTCCTCATCATGTGTTTATGAAGACTAGGCTGTTGCGCCAAAGGGGGGTCCACTGAAATAACAACTATATGGGTTAAATTCACACCATTTTATATTAGTGTTACAAGTATTTCATTAATTAAAAGAACTATAAATCAAAAAAGAAATTTAAAAGAACAAAACATATATTTTCTTTACCTGACTATGCCACTTCATCTACAATAACATTTTTCATCATTCCCAAAGTCAACATGGTGATCACTCTAAACATCCTCCACTCGTTCAGCATGATGTTCCGTATGCTCTAAAATATACACAAAAAGGTTACACCAATTTCAATTTAAGATGTTAAATTGTATTAATAATTACATAATTAATTTTTGAATAGCAAATGAACACCTCCATCAACACTACGATCCACATCAGGGCCTTTGTCGTGCAGCATAGGTTATGTGTTAGGATTACAAGGTTGCATTGCAATGCCATGCGCATTGTTATCATTGTTTTCTTTTAAAAAACAAAAATAGTTAATTTATGTTCTAAATTAACATCAAATAGATTGTTGCTCGAGTATTCAATTTTAAATATTTTTCAATTGGCATATTTACCTGTTCAACTGATGCAGGAGACTCTTGGGTTGGGCCAGTGGAAGCTTGGTGTAGGTGTTCAACCACTACTTCATAGCCTTCCTTGAAGGAAATATTTTTGTGTTATTTGGTGGCCTCTAAATTAAATTCTGATCCCTGCATTTTTTGATTAAACAAAATTATTAACAATTTATAAAAATTTAGATCCAAAATTTTATTTACTGCTACTTACAATTCGTGCTTGAATTTTTGAATAACCACTAGAGCCAAGTTTGTGCTGGCCAATATTTTGTAGTCTGGCCTTTGTAGCCTTTGATGTGTCCTGCAACCTATGAAGAGTTTGAAATATGTTAGATTATATAGATATAAATAAAACTAATTAGTGCATAATTACATTCTACTAGTAGTTAATACTATCACATACCTTCTTTTCTCATTTGGTGGTGCAATTACTCTTTGAGTATCCCCTTTCTCCTTTGCATCCAAAACGAATTCATTCCAATGCCTCACTGAAATAAAGGGAGGGTGCTCATACTTTGGGTTGTGAACGAGACTCCTTCTATATGAGTCCCTCACAGTCTTAAGATGTTTGGTAGCTTTTTCTAAAAATTTTGACTCCTCAAAAATGTTATTACCAAACTCATGCTCTAAATATTTTATGAGCTATTATTTTAATTTTTTTCTTGTAAGTTCCACCTTTTAAGAAAAAACACAAAATTGTTAGATAGAAAAATTAACTAAAGTTGCGTACCTTGAATATAGTAAAAGAAATGAAATGAAAAGAAAAATATTGTACCAATTAATGATATGAAATAAAAATAGTAGGATAGGGTTAGTTCACTTATGATGTTCCACCTTGTATGTATGTTGGGCCCGAATATCTTTAATGTGAAGTCATGAAGCATTTAATAGAAAGAATTATTCCCTACAAAAATGTCATGTGATCATCAATCCAAAACTTGTGATGAATAAGTAAATTACAATTACAATATAAATAATTATAATTTTAAAGTACCTGGAAGCTTAAGACATTTTAAAGGCATCAATTCTTTATCGTCTATCAACAATGACGTATTCATAACTCTCGTGCTAGAAACATGAGTAGATCCCTCATAACAGTCATTGGTGAATCTCCTACTACAAACACTATGAGATGCACCCAAGATTAAAGTACAAATTATCAAATCATAATTAACACAAAACCAAATGTATAAAAACAATAATTTACCAGGCATAGACCGTGAAGGTGTCAATGTTTGCATGCTCCTTGTTGCCGATATTGCACTTGACAATCTCAGCTTGTTAGTCCTTCTAGGAGGAGTCACCTGCACTTGATGATCCAAACAAAACATTGTTAGAAAAGATATTCTGAAATAATAAAAGCAAGAGTAGCTTTCAATATTGTTTATGTGAAGATTTTCTTAGAAATTTTGAATTAGTTGCAACTATACCTTTTCCTATAGTTGTATCTACGGTATGAGTAAGTCCAATGAAAAATATACACTTCTAATCAATAAGTCCAATGAAGTTTTTGAATGTTCCAAAGAAAAAATTCCTTGTAACTTGTTAACATAAGGATTATTTTACTTGAGGTGGGAGTTCTAGTACCGGCATCACTGCGATGTCCATGACCAGGTTCTTGTGAAAATAAAAAATCTTGTAACAAGAACACATACATATTTTAGATCATGACGTAAAAGAGTATAAAATATAAACCTTTTATTGAAATTTTGTTATAACTAAAGATTCATTACTTCTTACTTGATAATGATGCACTTGAGACATCAATTCATCTGTCCTCTTCTGCATATCCTTGGTTGGATTTGGATCCTTTGAATTTTTAATAATTTCTGCAGTGACTTTTTGTAATTTTTTCTTCACCACACTTACAGGGTTAAAGATACATGGGAGCTCATCCGTATCTACAACTATTTCCTCTGTTGTTGCAGGTGCTTTTCCCCTATCATGAACATCAATTTATGACAGGAATATCAGTAAAATTATCAGAATAACTCCAAAACCCTAAATAAAAGAGCATAATAATATAACATTTTTCAACTATCTAATTTGTACAATTACAATAAGGTTTACCTTTGCTGAAGAATGGGTGGGTGGAGCATCCCCGCAGCCTCTATCATGTGGGGGATCCATGTCGTCCTGTGACAAATATTAAATATAAAAAAACTTCACCAAACTGAAAGCAATAGACTTAGCAAAAAAAAAAATTCACTAAAATGGTATATTGGAGTCATAAACTTGAGGTTAGTTTAAATGGTATATAGTACTTACCACCCCCATGATAGTAAATTTTTTTGTATCTATGCGATTCAAATGGTGATCTATTAGAAGTTCTTCCCCTACACTTATTGATTTTATCGCACATAGAAAAACATGATTGCCCTCACGCACCTCAAATATGCAATTGGGTTTCTTATTAGTTGATGCAGGTCACATACTATTTATAAAACCCGCAATATTCCCTGTTGTTTTTGGTCTCCTATCAATGTACATAGAAAATCTTTTACTTTGATCATTTTCTTTCCATTATATATAATTTGCTGACAGTGCATACCTATGCATACTTTATTTATATTGAGAAATTTGCATCCAATCATTGCAATTATAACAAGGTCCGACAAACTCCATCAATTCAGCAAGTTTGGTGTAACATACCTTTATCCCATCCATGGAAAATAGACCCAAACCATGTAATGAGGATGGAGCTATGTGATATATCCTCTCGTTAACACAAAAATCAGTGTTAATTGGAGGTAGCTCCTTGGGTACCCATTCTTTCTCAAGATGTGTGTACCAAAAGGGCACCTTGATGTCATCTTTGGTCTCATCATCATGAGAACATGACCCTCCTTCAGCAAGGAAAAATTGCATGCATTTATTGAATTTTTTTCTAATATTTTGACCTTCAGTTGATCTCCCTATTTTAGCCGTACTACATGTCAAAATTTCATCTACCATTCCCGCATTTCCATTATTCAAGGAAGATAGATCTGACAAGTACCTATTTGGTGGTTCCTGTAATCCATCAAATGAGATATATAGTTTCTAAGGAGCGAGATATTTTTCTAAATGAGGGTAATATTGATGAAGTCGCCATAAAATTGATGTTGAGGGTAGTACTGTTAAATTATGAGAAAGTTAATAAATTATTATTAAACCACTCAATGAAGATGGGCGTAAAGAGAAAGAAATAAATTAATAAACTATTACTATAGGGCGTATTGACTTATACTTGTTGATCCATGTCACTGTGCAGTATCCTAGTCAAAGGGGTTAAATTTCCAACATATGTGAATCATTTATCTTAAGTTAGCTAAAAATTATATGATACATATGCTACAAATTACGTAGAAGACAACATGAACAATATGCAAGATCTTAAACATGAACAAATTAACTTTACCTTATATATAGAATACAAGATTGTCAACAGAAGGGGTGACAATGTGTGTAGTCAATTTCCTGTTTCCAGAAAGGTTGACAATCAAACAAAATATATACATGTAATCAACAACAATTAATTGAGCATCATAAGAAATACATTGGTTATCATAAATCACACATGTTGTAATAATTAGAATTGAACACAATGAATTAATTATACCATGCCATTAGAGTTGAATACATCAATAATCAATATTTAATATATACTAATCAATATAAATATATATATAAATAATTAAATCACATACCTTGTACATTTCAATCATGTCATTGATCATCTTCTTCATCCATCTCATCATCATCGTCATCCTCATCATCATCATCATCATCATCATCATCATCATCACCACCACCACAACTATCATCATCTTCTTCTTCATCATATTATTCTTCTTCTTCATCTTCAATATCTTCTTCTTTCATCACATTATCCTTTACTGGCCTTCCTCTTGGATCATGTCTAACAACAAATGACCAACCCGGTTTATGTGGAATCTCTAAGAAAAACATGATTAAAAAGCATCCCCTAATTGATCCATCCAATCCAAAAGTGGTTGTGACCATTGGGGACTGAGTTGCAACAAAATGAGCAACATTTTGAAAAGTTTCATTGACAAAATTTTCAAAAATGACAACTTTTTGAAAAAACCAACAACACTAACATTTAAGCATCCCACCAAGTGGGAAATGACTCCAAACATCTAGAAAATACATAATATGGTCAAACATGACCCTTAAAACACTTCTCCAACCTAAAACACAAAATTTCATAAAACACTAGTGATAGTCCAGTGAACTAAGGACTTATGGTTTATAGATGTACCAATAAGATCCCTGTCCACACAAGATGGACCATTACAAACTAGTAGGATGGTTAGACACATCCCTTATTATATTTGAAAAAAAACTAATAAAAATCAAGTCCTAGCTGCCCTGCACCACAGATACCCTCCCACAAATTAATAGTTTAATATCAACTTAAGCTTAATCTAGAACAAGGCTCTTAGCTGGAATTCAAATAATGCTTTCACCATCACCAATAAGATTATATCCTAGGTTCTCTTTGCATTTTATACGACCCTGTATAGTTGGAAAATGGAAGCACTTCCATTATAGACTTGTTTAGCCTTCCAAGTAAGTGGTTTGGTGTCATGACAAGTGCCTTGAATGGGTTCCTGATCTTGACCTGGCTTTCCCCCTGTTTTGTCCCTCTTTCCACTTCTTTCCAGCCTAATTTCTGCATTCTAGACTACAGACCTGAGATTCTGGACTTCAATTTTAGGGTCAACCTTTTGGGTCTATGTTGACCTCAACCTTGACCTAGGTCAAGGTTGACCTCGACCCTGACCTAGGTCGACCTTGACCCAAGGTTCAAACTTTAGGGTCCTACAGTTTCTGGATGTTGGTCTTTGCAAAAGTTATTTCCCGCTTCTGGGTCGACTATTTCAGGTTCTGAAGTGTCAATTTCTAAATTATATTTAATATAGGTCCTCTCCTAGGGGTAAATGCTTTAATGGGAATTTAATTATCCTATGTTGGGCTCCTTAGAAGATTGTGCCCTAGTTTCATATAAAAGGGAGCCTTTCTCCCCTCATTTTCTCTAAGTCCTCTATTAAAGCCTAAGCATCCTTGAGAAATTAAGGAGAATTATCAAGTGAATTCCAATCAATCTAAGGAGAAATATTTTAAGCAAGCATTCATCCATTCAAACATTCATTTTCAAGAAGGAGATCCATTGGAGGCCATTGAAGGATTCAAGCTACATAGTGCCCTTTTGGTGATCTCTCCATCCACCTTCTTCCAAGCCTCTTCCAAATTCAAGAACCCATTCAAGACTTGGTGTTAGAGATCTAATAGCAAGAGATTAAAGACATCCTACCATTCTACATTCTACATATTTTGTGCATACATACTTGTGGACTCAAGGATTCGAATCCTCCACAATGACTTTTTCAAGCAAGGTGAATTTATGCATTTACTTTGTCTATTTCTAAAATTTCAATTACATATATTTGAAATTAATCCCAAAATTGATGTTTGACCAAGGAAAACCCCTCCCCCCAAAAAACAATCCTCTTTTTCTTGCAAGTACAAGTTCAGGACTGCGGATTTGGACTCAGATCTGGATACCCTGTTCGACTTTCTTTCAGGCTCCGTGAACAGATTCTCTGTCGGACCTATGCAGGTCAAGGTCAACATTATTAGGTCAGGGTTGACATTTTTGGGTCAAGGTCAACCTTTTCCATAAGACGACATTGGATCAGGAAAATATTTCCGGGTTTTGTTTGTCTCTGCGTTTCAGTTCTGGAACATACTTTAGTTTTTCCAGAAACAGTCTACAGACCTCATAAAACAACATTCTTTGATTTGTAATTCTTTAAGGTTAGTACATTTCTCCTATTTCTTCAATTACTATCATATATCATATCTATATATTCAAATAACATAATTTAAGATCTCCCTCTTTGTTCTCTTTTCTGAATGGTTGATTCATTTGTGCATTAATCCCTCTTTTGGGTTGATCAACTTGGATCTTTCATTTATGAATTTGGGGATAAAGGTGGAACATCTTATCTTCTCCCTAATCACAATTGCAATATACAATCAATCAAATTCAATTAAATGTAAATTAGGGTTAAGGAACTCAACACACTCTAAGTAAATCAAACAACAATTAATAAACAATCTCCTTATCCCCTTTTTCTTCCTTTACATTTTGGTGAACCCGCGATAGACAACTCTTTCTTTTTGGTGTTAGATTTACATTGTGTATGTTAAATCTTGCATGTTCTTTCAATTACATTTAAAATTAATAAATCAAAATTTGGTGTTAGTTCATTGGCATTGTATTGGTATATGAGATTTACTACCTCTAGTCCTACTTATAGTATCCTAGTTAGAAGAAGTCGTAGACTTATGGGTTCCTTTGATCCCAAGTCTTCCTCTCCTTTCCTTAGGATCCCAGATGATAATTTGATAACTCATGATTCCAATCCTTCTATGGAGCATAAATCTTCTCACTCATCTCATGATGAA
>MU227940.1:1812170-1825036 GCA_018584345.1 Thuja plicata | reverse complement strand
TTATTAGTTTGGCTCAAACTATGTCATCTTTACAACAACAACTTGCATCTTTAACTCAATCCAAATTTAGCATTCCTACATGTGACATGGGTAGTCCTTTATCCCTAGACATCATTCATGCTACTGTCCCTGAGCAAGCTGATATGCCTCATCTTGAGAATTATAATGGTAAAGGTGATCTTGTTACTCATGTTAAAACATTTCAAATCCTTTGTAGTGATTATGCTCATGATCATAGGATTTTAGCTTAATTATTTTCTAGAACCTTTCGAGATAAGGCTTTACAGTGGTATTGTTCCTTACCTCCTTATTCCATTGATTATTTTCCAAAACTTGCTAATTCCTTCATCCAACAATTTCAAAATAACATCGGACCACAAGTGTCCTTATCTGATTTAATGCATTGTAAACAAAACATTAAGGAAAAATTGACTGATTTTATTGGTAGATTTAAGTATTTGCATGCTCAGATTTATTATCATGTTCCTGATATTGATATTCAACATATGTTTATTTCAGATTTACAAAAGGAGATTAGAGATAAGATTATGCTTACTAAATTTACCTCCTTTCAAGAATTATGTGCAACACTTCACCATTATCAATTACAAGTGAGTCAGTTTGAGAGAAACACTCTAATGGATCCTATTCTAGTTGATAAGAGTGACAATGCTCCTAATCCTAATAAGTTTCAGAAACCTAACAACTATGTCAAGATTAATTAAAAGATGAATTCAGTTGCTGATCAAGTTGCGGCTACATCCAATAGTACTTCTACATCCACTGCTTTTTGTATGAATTATACATTTACTCCTCTATCTAAAACTTTGCATTCTATAATGAGTAGGTTGTTAAGTGCTAGTATGATTACCTTGCCTTCTATTCGACCTCTTCTTCCCACCACGATAGCTTCAAATCCTTTGATTCTAAAGATTTCTGCCAATACCATCGCCAGAATGGCCATGATACTGATAAATGTTACTCTCTAAAGCATAAGATTCAAGACTTAATTGACTCTAAAGCTTTGTTTGTTGATAATTTTGATGGTAATGGGAATAAATATGTTTCTCCTCCTAATCAAAACCTTCAAATCTATACAAATCCTTTACCTACACATGATACTAATAATATAGCTCAACCATCTTTTGTAGACATTGTTTATGATTCAAAGCTGGATGATCTTAATCACGTGGAGATTTTTGTGCCACCTCAACTTACAGTTCAAGATCCTTCACCTCCACTTCAACTTCCAATTCCACCTAAACATCAAAAACAAACTAAGGATAAGTGACCAAGGGAACCTTTAATTACCTTTGATGATTTTGAAATGATTAAAGCTCTCGATGGTCCCCTTTATATCTATGCTAGGATTGCTAAGATACCTACTCATGGTTGTCTAGTTGATCCAATGTCTTTAATAAATGTCATTACTGAGGAAAATATTTTTATGAAAGGCCTACAATGTGATTTTTATGATCCATCTGATGCATGGATCCAAACATGTAATGATTTTCTTTATCCTACACTTGGCTCTATTAACTTACCTGTTGAACTTTGTGGTAAAGTTGTAGATATTACTTTCATCATTATTCCTACTTACGATCAATTTCAAATCAAATTTGGTTTACCTTGGATAACTACTATGCATGCTATTGCTTCTCCCATTCATAAATGTCTTAAGTTCATTCATAATGGAGAAGTAAAAATGATTAATCATAGTTTGTATCAACCTTCTAGGCCTAGAGATTGTGCTACTCTCAATTTCCTTTGGCCCTCATTACCTAACTCATGTCCTCCTTGCCCTGATCATCTCTTTCACTCATATTAAGCTTACAAACATCACAAAATTTTTGAGTTAAGTATGCCACAAATTGATTCCAACCGTGGTATTTTGCCCACACCTTCCATACATCCTTTATCAATTACTTCTAATTCTACTACTCAAACTTCTACTGTTTCATTGCAACCTATTGAGAATCCTCCTATAGAACCTATGAATGAACCTATTGTCATTCCTCCTAGTTCTCAACATATGCCAACCAGAGCTAAACATAACAAATCTGCTAATGAATGTCGTAAGAAGCATAGAGATAATGCTAGAGCCCGTGCTTCTGTTATTCAAAACTCATTACCTAATTTTGACCAACCCATGCCTGATGTGTTAGATGTTAATATTCATAATGATGTTAAGATGAATTAGTATGATGATCATATTCGCATCTTGGATCCTATTTCAATCAACCTTGATGAGTAGGACACTCTCGATGATCCTATTGATCTTAGTAATGAATATGAGACCATTGACCTTGATAATGATTTACCTCATATGCTTTCAACTCAATTAACAATTACACCTAGTATTGAGCATTATGATTCTCAAGAGGATCCTTGTTTGGAATTGGATATCATTCCTACTGTATTGGATATAGTCCCTCTTGTGAGTTGCCCACCTATCCTAAATGACATAAACCAAGATGGGAAGGGTCGACAACATGCTTTATTGGCTCATCCTTTATGGTATCCCTTTTTGTGTTTGTATGTTGTATTGTACTTCTCCCGTAATGTGTTTTTAAATGTTTGTTAGATTCTTTTATACGTCCCTTGTTACTTCATTGGTGCAAGGTGATAAAGGAATCAAACCTGTCGTACAATTCTTCTATATGTATCTATATTCTTCTATATGTTGTACTTGTGCTATTGTTTGTAACTATTTTCCTTGTATAATCTTCTTGGATCTACGACATGGTAGCACTAATTCTTTTTGGTCTCCATGTTGTGGTTCGAAAAGATTCTTCTTCGTAACTCTTAAGTTTTCTTTCCTCCTTTGTGATTGTAGTTCTACTTTGTTTGGGGAATGATGTCAATTCATTTGCAATAATATCATATTACTATGTACATGTTATCTTATGATCATACTAATCCCACATAAGGTAGATCCCTCTTGTGTTCTTATGTATGTTTATGTTTTATTTCCCTTGATTTGTCTTCCTTTGGGGGCATCTTGCAGTGGAAACATAATCCATACAGTTGTTTATGTTTCCATTAAAACCATTTCTCATGTTAAAGTGTTAGCAATGACTTTAACATGGGGGCATACAATCTACTCACTTTTTGCACACACACACGTTCAAAATAGTTTTCAAGACTTAAAACTTTTCCCTTTATGGATTAAAAAAAACTAATCCTTAAAGCATGGTCATTTTTACTTTTTAGGATCTCTTGATCCCTCTAGTTTAAATTTACACAGATCTCTTGATCTCGCCAGTTTTCAATTTACAATGTTTTGATCCCTTTAAGAATGGATCTCCCTGATGGGTTGACGAGTGAGTAGCCACATTCACTACTATTAGGCAGTTCAACTCCATCTTTCCAGTTACGCTTTTGTGTGGTTCACAATGAGACATAAGTTCTCACTGGGAAAGATAATCACACCCTTTCTCTCTCTCCTTAACTAAGTGATGTCTCTCTTATCATGATCTTAGGGTTGATATAGACTTAAGTCCCTTGGGGGATTTAGGGTTTCTTTATGCCTTTTGGTTACAATAAGATTGTCTGTTCTTTATGTTCTCCTTTACCAAGAGTTTGTCTTGAGCTCATACTCTTGCTAAAGTGGGGGCTAAAATTATAGTCACAAAATGGAAGCACTTCCATTATAGACTTGTTTAGCCTTTCGAGTAAGTGGTTTGGGGTCATGAGAAGAACCTTGAATGGGTTCCTGATCTTGACCTAGCTTTCCCCCTATTCTATTCCTCTTTCTACTTCTTTCCAACCTGATTTCTGCATTTTGGACTGCAGACCTGAGATTCTGGACTTCAAGGTCAGGGTTGACCTTTTGGGTCTATGTCAACCTTGACCCTGACCTAGGTCAAGGTCAACCTCAACCCTAACCTAGGTCAAGGTCGACCTCGACCTTGACCCAGGGTTCAAACTTCAAGGTCTTGCAATTTCTGGATGTCGGTCTTTGCAAAAGCTATTTCCTGCTTCCGAGTCAGATGTTTCAGGTTCTGAAGCATCAATTCCTAAATTATATTTAATATAGGTCCTCTCCTATGGGTAAAGGCTTTAATCATAATTTAGTTATCCTATGTCGGCCTCCTTAGAAGATTGTGCCCTAGTTTCATATAAAAGGGAGCCTTTCTCCCCACATTTTCTCTAAGTCCTCTATTGAAGCCTAAGCATCCTTGAGCAATTAAGGAGCATTATCAAGTGAAGTACAAGCAAGCTAAGGAGCAAGATTTTAAGAAATCATTCATCCATTCAAGCATTCATTTTCAAGAAGGAGATCCATTGGAGGCCATTGAAGGATTCAAGCTACATAGTGCCCTTTTGGTGATCTCTCCATTCACCTTCTTCCAAACCTCTTCCAAATTCAAGAACCCATTCAAGACTTGGTGTTAGAGATCTATAAGAAAGAGATTGAACACATCCTACCATTCTACATTCTATATATTTGGTGCATACATACTTGTGGACTCAAGGATTCAAATCCTCCACAAGGACTTTTTCAAGTAAGGTGAATTTATGCATTTACTTTGTCTATTTCTGCAATTTCAATTACATATATTTGAGGTTAATTCCAAAAATGGGGTTTGACCATGGGAAACCCGTCCCCCTGAACAAACAATCCTCTTTTTCTTGCAGGTATAGGTTCAGGACTATGGATTTGGACTCAGATCTAGATACCCTTTTTGGCTTTCTTTCAGGCTCCGTGAACAGATTCTCTGTCAGACCTGTGCATGTCAAGGTCAACATTATTGGGTCAGGGTTGACATTTTTGGGTCAAGGTCGACCTTTTCCATAAGACAACATCAAATCGGGAAAATATTTATGGTTTTTGTTCGTCTCTGCATTCTAGTTCCGGATCATACTTCAGTTTTTCCAGAAATAGTCTACAGACCTCAGAAAACAACATTCTTTGATTTGTTATTCTTTAAGGTTAGTACATTTCTCCTATTTCTTCAGTTACAGTCATATATCATATCTATATATTCAAATAACAGAATTTAAGATCTCCCTCTTTGTTCTCTTTTTCGAATGGTTGATTCATTTGTGCATTAATCCCTCTTTTGGGTTGATCAAATTGGATCTTTCATTTGTGCATTTGGGGATAAAGGTGGAACATCTTATCTTCTCCCTAATCACAATTTCAATATACAATCAATCAAATTCAATTAAATGTAAATTAGGGTTAAGGAACTCAACACACTCTAAGTAAATCAAACAACAATTAATAAACAATCTCCTTATCCCCTTTTCTTCCTTTACAGACCCAAATTTCATCAATGGTTGTGTTTTATAATTTATTTGTCTCTTCTGACCAGCAATGCCTGCTTTATGTTATTTATTTTGTATAACAAAATGGATGCCAAAAATTTGATGTTTATGATTTTTTTTGTGAATGAATTTTGGTTCGGTTGGATTTTATCTAAGGAACAATCTTTCTAGTTCTTGTGGAAATTAATTAGAATCACTTCTAAAAAATTTCATTGTGTGTGTTATCAATTTACCTACGCTAAATCTAGAAGGATACCTAGATTCCTTTCTCCCCTCTCTAGTCCACCTAATAATATTTGATCTTCATCACACAAGCTCACAAGAAACTTGTGACATTTCTTCTGGTTATCTAAAAGTTGCAGGCGTGTGGGTGGGATGCCAAGGCATCCCATATTTTAAGATAAAAATTGGAGATAAACCCCTCTTAAGGTAATAACCCCAGTCACATTAAAAATAGGGAGATGGGATGGGTGTCTAGATCTTGGGAACACATCCCTGATGAACACTAGAGAGAACATGTCATTTAATCACTTAAATCTGTAAATGACAATATTGGTATTGTTATTAATATAATATTGTTGAAAGGACACCAACCACTTATGTAGCAATGTTACTTGTAATTATTCTATAATAATGTTGGATTCAACCTTTTTTTAAAAGAAACCAACTCTTACATGAGCATGGTTTGGTCAATTCATGAGAATGTGAATTGAATGAATTGACTCTCTTCACTTTATTATATTTTATATAATTACTGGATGAAGTAATTCAAACCTAATAATGCTATTAATAATAGATTAGATGAATTGCTACTAATCATAACACAAGTTGTGTCTCCTAAATACCTATATATGTATATCTATCTATATAGTTAGATATATATATATATATATATATATTTATTTAGAATATATACACACCTATATATATAGATATTTGTATCAATATGTATGGGATATCTCTCTTCAATTTCTGATAAACTAATAAGATAATTAGTAACTCTTACCAAAAATCTGTAATAAAGGAAAAACTAAATCAAGGACTATTCAAGATAGAGTTCAATTCATAAAGATAGATCTCTCCATTAGTAAACAATGGAATATAACTCCCAGAAAACCCCCAAAATAGTAGAGCAATGACTTCCTAGTAATTATAAGTAATTATGGACTATAATTACACACTGTCATACCGAATAGTTGTTTCCTATAATTAGGCCCTTAGATAATTACTCCAATTTCACAGTAATAATGACTCTAAGGCATCGGCTATAAGGTATGGAGAATAGTAACTAATAGTAATGTGAATATAGGATTTATTCGATAGAGATTGATCTTGATCATCTCTTATCTTGAAGTCCATATAGCAGATTTTACATACTTATCGACTTCAAGTAAGGACTCATCAGAAAACTCTGAAGGCATCAAAAAAATAATATACAGGTATAAAGATAGTAACATTTCTCCTAGTAATTATTCTTAAGGCCCCTAATGGAATGAAAAGGGTAAGATAGGAACTATATGCAAGGAATGTGAATAGATTTAGTATATAAGAGACTCAATAGAGACCAATGAGGTCTCTCTAATCATGTATATCCCACCATTTCTGATCCCATCAGGACCCTTGGAAAACATGCCAATTGGGATGGGAGGTGTCCGGAGAGGCCCAATCAAGGTCCTAAACAGACCCAAAAGTAAGAGAGGATGCAAAAATGTGGGGACAATGTGATGGTAGTCAAAAACACCCCCTAAGGAGGGCTAAACATTCTTAACATGGAAGTGCTTCCATTTTAAGACGATATATATATATATATATATATCGTCTTAAAATGGAAGCACTTCCATGTTAAGAATGTTTAGCCCTCCTTAGAGGGTGTTTTTGACTACCATCACATTTTCCCCACATTTTTGCATCCTCTCTTACTTTTGTGTCTATTTAGGACCTTGATTGGGCCTCTCCAGACACCTCCCATCCCAACTGGCATGTTTTCCAAGGGTCCTGACTCCCTGGGTCAAGGTCAACCTCGACCTTGAACTAGGTCAAGGATGACCTCGACCTTGACCTGGGTACCCCTTTCAAATTTGAAAGTATGTCGGCTGCCAAAGGTCATCTAAAATTTATTTCCCACTTCCAGGTCGGCTGTTTTGGGTTCTGAAGCGACAAATCTTAAATTATATTTAATATAGGTCCTCTTTTAGGGGCATGGGTTTAATTAGAATTTAATTCTCCTATGTCAGCCTCTCTAGAATATTGTACCCTAGTTTCATATAAAAGGAAGCCTTCTCCTCTCATTTTCTCTAATAATTAACCACTAAGCACTAATTCTCTCCAAGTGAAATCAAGCAAGAAGTCATCAAGAAAAAATTTCAAGCATCCATTGTTTTACATGTTGTCAAGCTTTCAAAATTTTCAAGTCTTACTCTCAAGCATTCAAGTTCTCCATCAAAGATCAAGGATTCAAATTTTCAAGCCTTTGAAGGGATTTGGTTCAAGCATTCAAGATTCATCATTCAAATCCTAGATCTATCCATCATGGTGGAGTGATCTTGCTTCAAGATCCTTTGTGCATCCTCAAGACTCATTCATTCTCCCTTCAAGGTGGATTCCAAGCATACAATCATTGAGGTTTATGGTTTCTAATTAAGTTCAAGCTTTCATATTTACATATTTGTTTACATTCAAAATACATTTGCATATCTATTTGAATATCATAGCTTCATGATTAGATTTACTTCTACTACTTGCTAGCATTCTTTATTTTAATTATTAATTTCAAGGTTAATTCCTAAATTAGGGTTTGACTAAGGCAAACCCCTCCCCGCAACAAACAAACCATTTTTCTTGCAAGTACAGGTTTGGAATAGTAGATTGGGATAGAGATTCAAATACCCTTTTTGGAAAACTTCCGGGATCCAAAAATAGAATTCAATCTTAGACTTTTTAGGTCAATTATTTCCTAGGGCGCAATCAGAAATTCTAGTTAATGGTGACATTGACTTGAGGGTACAAATCAGAACTATGTCAGAACAGAAAAATATTTCTGGGTTTTGTTTGTCTCTGCGTTTGTATTCTAGATCCGGTCTTAGATTTTCTAGAAACTCAACACTTGATTCAAAAAATAGCATTCTTCATATCTGCAATATTCCAAGGTTAGTACATTTCTACTATTCAATTCAATTAAGGTTATCAATCTATCTATTTCACATTCAAATAAATAAATGGGTACTTAAGATCTTCCTTTTTGTCCTTATTTCCAAATGGTTGATTCATTTATGCATTGATCCTTCCATTTTGGATTAATCAATTTGGATCTTTCATTTGCATATCTAAGGATACAAGAATAGCATCTTATTTACCCCCATAACATATTCAAATGTAAGGTATTTTATGTTATATGATCCACTTTCAAACCCTACAATCACATTTCTTACCTTACATTTTGGTGAACCCGCGATAGACAACTCTTTCTTTTTGGTGTTAGATGCTTTGCCTCTTTTTCTTAGAGACTAGATCTTCCATATTAAATTAATTTTATTTTATTCTCTTGCATTTCAACATACAAAAAAAAATCTTCTTGCATTTCATTCACTATGAAGATCTTTAAGATGCTTTGGGGTATGGCTATTTTTCTCATTATTCTTCTTTTAGCATCTCTCTATAGTACTTATGATGTTTATGAAAGTATCATCCATTTCATTATGTTTATTAATCTTCATGTTTCACTTGCTTATGCTATTTTGAGATTAACTAATACTAGTCTTCCTACTTTCAAAATTGTCATCAAGGATTTGTGTAGTGGACTTATTACTCTTTTGGATTATGTGAAGAATTGGGTAGATGATACCCCACCTACTAATCCTCCTAATCCTATCATTCCTAATCTAGATCCTAATCTTCCTAATCCTAATCCTATCAATCCTAATCCAATTCCAAATATTCCTATTTCTATTTCTCCACCTTCTATCCCTAGTTCTTCCCACATTTATGATGGGGCTCAAGCTAGGATTCATGATAATGATGTTCGAGAATTATTTCATTTACCTTCCCATCCCTATCCAATCCATGATGATATTAAAGGGAAAAACAAAGAAACCTCTTCTAATCTTATCATTCCACCATACACAACATTTTCTCATGAACACCATAATCAATCTCCTCCTATCGAAGCTTTGCAAGATAGGTGCACTACCTGATATACTATGGTGGATAAATAAGGATATAAGGGTTTAAGGCTTGGTATCAATGAACAAGGCATTAAAAACACAATTCATTCATCTCCTAAACAAGATATGCATAGTATAGGTTTCCCACCTCCTCCAATCAAGGTAGTGGATCTTAACCATTGTCCTCCTCTTCATTTTCTTCTTCCAACACCTTCTTTAGATCACCCTGATACTCCTCAAGATGTGGCTAAGAAAGTGTACGTCCAATTAATGAATTCTAAGAGAGAAATCTAATTCCAAAAAATGCTCTCTCTAAATACAGATGTCCTTTTCATTATAGTAATAAACATTTACTTGTTGATTGTGGGCATTTCAAGTTATATGTGTGAGAAATAGCTATGTTGGGAATTATATCTCATTCCCGTGCAATATTACAATTTCTTCATAATTTTGATATAGGGCATTCCCCTCATTCTTCTATAAGTTAGATCATGTTTCTCCTCTTGTTCTTAACTAGGGGGAAGAGATATTTTATTCCAGTCTTCTAGGATCTATTTTTTCTCTTAGCATGTATTTTCTTTTGAGTTTAATTGGTTATTCTTTCTATATTCTATCCCTATAAATTTTTATAATCATTCATGATATCTTTTCTAGGACATTTTTTTTCTAAAGATATCTCTTTGTTACAATATCACTTGATATAATCTGGTATATCCCTTGCTTTCACCCCTGGGGGGCAAGGTATTTTTCTTCTTCCTCTTTCTAAGGATCTACTTTCCTTAGCTTAATGCCATTTGTTTATCATACAACATTATTTCCTTATAAAGATTTATGTTTTTGGCCATGGATAACCTCTTATATGGGAGGTGATTGTCCTAGGTCATCACCTCTTCTTTATTTTTCAAACTATGCTCTTGATAAACTCTTTCTTTTTCTTTGGGTTAGAGTTTGACTCCTTCATTCCGAGATTCCTATTCCTCTTCATCGCAGGGGGTTTGATGATTGAATATTTGTTCTCCTTACTTTGTGAAGTAGGTACCCTCTCTTTCTCTTCCTTATC
Organism: Thuja plicata; assembly: GCA_018584345.1. NCBI lineage: Eukaryota > Viridiplantae > Streptophyta > Pinopsida > Cupressales > Cupressaceae > Thuja > Thuja plicata. The sequence continues at coordinate 1,814,542 of MU227940.1, read as the reverse complement.
TTGCCTAGTGGGTAGTCATGATAAGGAGGGGGCATATATAGGGTCTCCATTATACTATATTTTACATTAGTTTACATTTTACAACATGCTAAATCCTTGGAAGGTAACGCACATAAGTTGCTAAACCCTGAAGGGACACACATTTTTATTTTTATTTTTTGCTAAATCCTCGAAAGGTAACGCACATAAGTTGCTAAATCCTGAAGAAATTTGCATTTTTAATTTTACAATATGCTAAATCCTTGGAAGGTAACGCACATAAGTTACTAAATCTTGAAAAGACATGCATTTTATATATTTTCCATAGTGATACAAGAATGTGGATCTATGGATATTTTAAAAAGCCGTCAGAAGACACATTACAATTACAAAGCACAGTTTATGGGTGAACCTATTGGGCTCTCCCTCCTTGGTGATTCATGGTAAGGTGGGCATCTTACCAGGTGAGGTAATCACTATCTGTTTTCTCTCTTTCTCTTTCATGTTAGTAGGATTAGATCATGAAATTATGTTATCTGTAGTGTTGCTCTTATCTTGCTTATGTAATCATGTACGTTTTCTATGACTAATTTCTCTTTACTTCCATATCTTTATGCATGTATGTTGAGTTAGAACCCTTGTTTTGGGGGTTCATGTCCTTAACTAAGTGATGTTCTACCTCATTCTGATCCACCAGAGTCTTTCTTCTAACTTTACCGTGAGTATGTTCGATTTCTATACTCCTGCTAAAGTGGGGGCTTAATGTATCATCTTAAAATGGAAGAACTTCCATGTTAAGAATGTTTATCCCTCCTTAGGGGTTATTTTTTACTACCATCACATTGTCCCATCATTTCTACATCCTCTCTTACTTTTTTGTCTGTTTAGGACCCTAATTGGGCCTCTTTGGATACCTCCCATCCCAACTGGCATGTTTTCGAGGGGTCCTGACTCCCTGGGTCAAGGTCAACCTCAACCTTTACCTAGGTTAAGGTCAACCTCAACCTTGACCTGGGTCCCCCTTTCAAATCTAGAAGTTTGTCGGCTGCCAGAGGTCATTAAAAATTCATTGCCCACTTTTGGGTCGGCTATTTTGGGTTCTGAAGAGACAAATATTAAATTTTTTTAAATATAGGTCCTCTTCTAGGGGCATGGGTTTAATTGGAATTTAATTCTCTTATGTCAGCCTCTCTAGAAGATTGTGCCCTAGTTTCATATAAAAGGAAGCCTTCTCTCATTTTCTCTAATAATTAACCATTAAGCACTAATTCTCTCCAAGTAAAATCAAGAAAGAAGTCATCAAGAAAAAAGTTCATGAATCCATTGTTCTACATGTTTTCAAGCTTTCAAACTGTTCAAGTCTTACTCTCAAGCATTCAAGTTCTCCATTGAAGATCAAGGAATTCAAGTTTTCAAGCCTTTGAAGGGATTTGGTTCAAGCATTCAAGATTCATCATGCAAACCCTAGATCCATCCATCATGGTGGAGTGATCTTCCTTCAAGATCCTTTGTGCATCCTCAAGAATCATTCATTCTCCCTTCAAGGTGGATTCCAAGCATACAATCATGGAGGTTTATGGTTTCCAATTGAGTCCAAGCTTTCATATTTACATATTTTTTTACATTCAAAATACATTTGCATATCTATTTTAATATCATAGCTTCATTATTATATTTACGTCTACTACTTGCTAGCATTCTTTATTTCAATTATTGATTTCAAGGTTAATTCCTAAATCAGGGTTTAAGGAAAACCCCTCTCCCCAACAAAGAAACCATTTTTCTGTATGTACAGGTTCAGAATAGCGGATCGAGACAGAGATTCGGATACCCTTTTCAACAAACTTTCGGGATCCAAAAATAGAATTTTAGTCTAAGACTGTTTAGGTTGATTCTGCCCTAGGGCGCAATCAGAGATTCTGGTCAATGGCAACATTGACTTGAGGGTACAAATCGGAACTGTGTCAGAACAGAAAAAGATTTATGGGTTTTGTTTGTCTCTGCATTTCTATTCCAGGTCCGGTATCAGATTTTCCAGAAACTCAACACAGGCTTCAGAAAACAACATTCTTCAGATCTGTAATATTCCAAGGTTAGTAAATTTCTACTATTCAATTCAATTAAGGTTATCAATCTATCTATTTCACATTTAAATAAATAAATGGGTACTTAAGATCTTCCTTTTTGTCCTTATTTCCAAATGGTTGATTCATTTATGCATTGATCCTTCCATTTTGGATTAATTAATTTGGATCTTCCATTTGCATATCTAACGATAGAAGAATAGCATCTTATTTACCCCCATAACATATTCAAATGTAAGGTATTTTATGTTAAATGATCCACTTTCAAACCCTACACTCACATTTCTTATATATATATATATATATATA
>MU227940.1:1797961-1812056 GCA_018584345.1 Thuja plicata | reverse complement strand
TATATATATATATATATATATATATACTGAACAGTGTAGGTCACTAATCAGTCCATAGGGCAGATAGTGGTAAACGGATTTTGTGGAAACTTTCAACTCTCATAGATGAACTTTGGTGAATAGATGTGGTTTTTAATATAATAAGTTTGGATTAAACTCGCTATATACGGGAGACAAAGACCTAGTAGGGCAGATTATACCTGACTATGATTGTCTGAATATTCTTAAACCATAGGAGGTAGACATATGGTTAGCACATATGGCTATTTACTCTTTGGATTAGCTATATGACCATTTCAATTAGAGTAAAATGTATGGACTGTTTTTTGTATAAGAAATAATAATGAACACTTCGCTCATCAAAGAATAAAATTACCAGCTCAGAGCATTAAAAATATATTTTCTAATGAAGTACTTAGTAAAGTTACTAACCATAATCTATCCTTTCAAAGCAATTTTTCTCTTTAGATGTATTATGTATGTAGGAAGTACATATAGGCTGAAGGAAAAGATAGTATGTAGAAGACTGGAATATGGTAGGGATTTGGACTAGTATGATTATTTCTTACAAAGGAACTATTGTACCGAACTAGAGAAAAGTAATTGAAGGCAAGATTAATAACTTTAAAGTTCATAAATGTAATATTTAATGTCAAATATTCTAAGGGAATACCCTTAGAAATGGAAAAAAATGAAAAGGAAACGTAAAATTCCATATTTTGTAAATGAGGGTATGCCCTCATAAACTACATGTAATTTTTTTATCTAGACTATGTCATTACCATCATTTATCATTACCATCATCTATAATACATCATCAACCCCTCATATAGCCAACATGTTATGGTGAGATTTATAAGTGATCATGGAGGTCACTCATAAGTGGCATCATAAACATTTTGTCTACATTGTGGATGGATGGTGTGGTGATTTTATAGCTCCTCAATAATCACAAGTTTATTGTTTTCTTACAGAAATGTAGATTATGTACAGGAGACAAGGTTTATCAACTTCTTGTCAAACGTAATTAAAAATTATAACCAATTTCAGAATATTGGGGGTATCACAAAACACAATTGATAATTTTCTGATGGGAATATTAGGGGTTGTGGGAGTGATGGAATAATTATTGATGCACTTAGATAATTTTTACTAGTGGGGTAGTATGTCTCCATTATTTTAGGTTTTTATTTATTCCTTAGAGGAATTCTAAAAAGAAAGATTTGGACGACATTGGATTTGGAGAAGGATTAGATAAGATATTAGATGAAGGGTTGGATGGAGGAATAGGTGTGAATTGATATGTGGATAGTAGGGAAAGGTATTTAAATAAAATATGAAGATAATGGGAATGATATAAACATATGGAGGATGAGATAAAAAAAAATAGATGAAGGATAAGATGGGTATTCCTTGTGAGAGGAATCATAAGCATGACCAATATATATACACATGTAGGTAGGATGGGGAAAGTTTTCTATTCAATTATTGGTCACAAGGTAGTTGATTATGAATAGGTGAAAAATAAAAATTTTAAGGAAAGATTATTGACAATAATGGTATTAAGGGGATCAATGTCATGCTTGTCTTGATTAACAAGACTATAATCATCATCAAGATAAAGGATGGATTTGGAGAATATTTAAAATGAGGGGAATCATAAAAATTAAATGGATTTGTGTTGTTCATTTAAAGAGTTAGATGAAATGAGAGATGAGATGAAATGGGAAGAGAAGTTTAGAAGAAAGGTGGAATGGATTAGAATAAGATGGATGAAAAGATCTTAAGATTTTTTTTATATGAAAATATCTTGAGGTTGAAATCTCAATTTCATATAAGGAAATTTCATTTTGGATGAAATATGGATTAGAAGGGTGAAATCAAGGTGAAAGAGGTATGAAATTTGATGTTCAAAGTGATTGGCTTAAATTTGGATGGAAATAATGGTTTAAGAACCATAAATGCCACAACATGATGTGAATGCATTATTTTTGCAAATTTAAAACAAAGTTTGTGTACATTGAAAGTAGAAATTATTAAGAAGCACATGCACAAAAGGGTGATAGATTGTCATGTCCCTTTTTGTTTAAAATTGGATTATGGTCCATATTAACCCATTTTATTCTAATGTGGGTTAATTGAACAAGTTTAGGGAAACAAATAATCTGATATTTATGAATGTCTAACTATTCTCAATATCAAAAGGACATTTAATTATTAAATTATATATTTGGAAACACTTGGTGGAATTGGATATTGTGCCATAATGAGGAGTTTGAAATATTGTAATTAAATAATTTCCCAACAAGAGTAAATGTGGCAAGAAAAAAGGGAGTGGAAAGTTGTTGCATGGTGAATTTTAGAAACTTTCCACTATTACAAGTGGAGAAGAATCTCGGATAGCTCAATGATTAATTTTCGTGATTGTCATAACCTAATTTAAAAGAAATCCCAAGGAGGAAGTTTGAATTTGGGCCTCAAAATGTTGCATACAAGATGGGTACAAATATTGTAATTTTGGGCTTTTGAAGGGTATTTTGGATATCACCCATTCTCTCATATTTGTATATTTGTAGGAAGATTCTTCAATGGGCGAACCCTGTAGGAGTAGAAGGCTTATGAACAAAAACCCATGAGCACTAGGTTGTCAAAGGACAGAAACCATTTTATCAAAGTGGGCAATCTCATTTAGAGTTTGCATTTGGGTTGAAGGAAGATAGGATAGTTATTAGTTTCTTCATTTCAGTCTGGTTGACTTTAATATAATTGTTTGGAGTGGTTTAATGAGCATAATTATGTGTTTGTTGTTGTTGTGATTTATTTGTGGGTGAATTAAAACAATATACTACTATCAAAATTTTTATAACAAACTATATATTCTATATATTTATATTTGGAAGATAAACAATGACATGGGTGATGTTTTAAGTGATTGCGATAAATTATGGGAGTCATAGTTTGTGAGTTTTGTCTAATATTTTAGAGTTTGTGATATTTTTTATTCTTTATATTATTAAGAACTATTAGATCTAATTATGTTATATTCATATAAAAAACTTAGTTTCAATAACATTATGTAAGGTGTCATTTAAATTGGCCTCTTATGTGCAAGACTAGCTAGCTAGTTTTGGCATTTTCGGTGAAATTTGGTATAATATTTGTCAATATAAGTTCCATATCTTAGAGTAATATTAAAATTTGAATTTAGGGAATTATATAAATTAATTTATTTAGGGTGTATATGCACTAGGATGTAATTTTAGGGGTTTAGGAAGTGGATTTACTGAAATAATATATAACTGTGAAGTGTGTGTAATAAAGGGTTAAGTGACCTAGAAGTAGATACACTAAAATAAGGTGAACATGTGTGAAACAATGAAGTGGATTAGGAAAAAATGGATTAATTTAGTTCAAATGCCTAAAATAGGATACAAATCTGTCATACTAGAAGCTTAGCAATAATTTGATAATATTGGATGAAAAACATAGATTTTTAGGTGTCTTTATGGCTTACTATAAAATTTTATGGCTTACTATAAAATTTTAAATATCAATAGAAGACCTGGGTATGAAAAATAGATTTTGAGCTAGAGAGCATCATATAAAGTTAGAGAGTAATGTTTTAAAATGACAATGAACAACTCAGTTAAACCTCGGCCAACATTGACCCAACAAGGATTTATGGTAATGAAATGACACAGAGAAACCCTCATGATAATTTGTATGACCATGAAGAAGGAAATAAGGAAGCTCATAGTTTTATAAGGTAAGATAAACCTCAAATTCTTCCAAAAAATAGAGTTTTCTAGCTTTGAAGCCACGACCATCTCAAGGAAAAGATACTCAATTTTAATATAAATAAAGCCCTCATTTTTGCATTTAGGGAAAACTATCATTAAATCTCCAAATTCACCCAAACCCTTATGGCCTCTTTGTAGAAAACTATGAAGAGGAAAATGACCCATGAAAATGATAAAAACCATGCATATACCAGCAGGGTACAAAATAATAGAGAAAATAGTTTCATGGTAGAGAGAAGTAGTTTTATTCTTTTTATCATATAGGGCTACACATACAGGTAGTGTCAAGAGATGCCCTACTTCCAACCTCCTTCAGCTTTGCATAATCTTGAGATGTGTAGGTAGTGTCGATAGATGCCCTCCTTCTGACCTCCTTTAGCTCTGTGGAATCTTGAGATGGGTAGGTGAGAGGGTAATGCATTTGTAGACTGTGCAGTCGAGAGATGCCCTCCTTCCGACCTCCTTCAGCTCTGCATTGAGACAAAATGAAATATAATGAAAATGGCTGATTTTTTTTAAAAGTTATATGCCTATGTTAGTCATAATTCTTACTTGTGAGATGGTTGTCATAATTTTGACCAATACGAGAATGGATTAAATAAAACAAATTTTTCCTTCTATCAACCAACCAAACAAAACCATTTTAAATCTTGGTCAGAAATGTTGGTCTAACAATAGGGTCAAATATACTAGTGCACACACACACGCACACACACACACACACACACACACACACACACACACACACACACACACACATCCACATGCACATGCACATGCACATACACATACACATCCACACACACACAAACATACATATACACATACATACATATATACAATAATGAAATAAAATAGGTATGAGGGAAAACACTAGGATTGATGGTAAAACTATGAAGCTCATACCTAAATGCTATCATCGCAATGGAAGGAAAGTTGATCCACTAGACCTGAGGAGGCTAAATATATAAGAGGATGCAAGGAATCTTTCACTATAGAGTTGAAAGATGACTATGCAAATGAGAAAGTGTACAAGAATTCAAGACAAGAATGAATAAAAGAGGGGTATGCAGATAAATAGTAGACTAAAAACCTGAAAATGATACTAGATTAATAAATTAAAAATAGTGGCTGACATGTGATCAAAATTTAAGTTTGTAATGGCATGTAAATGACAACCTAGAGGGTATGGGGTGAATCGACTTTTTTGAGACCCTTAGAGGCAACTTAGACCCAATAAATTATGATGAAACTTTTTCCACCTGTAACTCTTTGTTAGATCTATCTGTAACCTATTTTTGCGACTGCGTGACCTATCACCTACACATACAAAATGGAAAAAATGTTGGGTAAAATGGGTTTCCCTTAGTTAAACCCCTATAGATTAATTAAGCTAGAAATCAAAATAGAAATGCATAAAAAGGGAAACATGCTATTAGTACCAAAGACTTGATAAAATGCTAATACCTTCAAAAGTGTAAAATTTCTCATGAAGATGCTTAAAAGTGCTCTTGATGCTGCCATGGCCTTGGATATAAGATAGGAATAATATGAATTCCTTCACTAATTCTTGGATCTAAACATTACTCTTTGTCTTCCATGCTTGATGCTTGAATCTATGTGAATATATTACCTTGATTGTTCCTTGAATTGATAGCTTGAATGCTTGATTGAGTGTCTTGATGAATTCCTTATTTGTTTACTCAAAATGGGGGAGGTAGCTTTGTTTTTATACCTCACCTAGCCATTTTGGGGATAAAAAATTGAAGAAGGTCGATGAGGTTTTTAACATCCCACTAAAATTAAACAAACATTCTCTATTTCAAATTTAGCCCAATTTTATGAGGTATAGGTTACCTCCCAAGGCATAGGGAAACCTATCTTTACTTGTGCCTTACAAGATACCCTATACGAGCCAATCAGGCCTTAAATTTACACTGGGGATCATTTAAGATATGAAGATACTTAAAAATTGTACAAAATTGAGGTTTGAAATTAGAATAAATAAAAAAGGCCACCCATAATGAAATGGGACCCATGTATGCAATGTTGGAAAGAGACACTAGATAGATTCTTGGATGTTTTTATTGATGGAAACTAAACTCTATTTTCACATGCGCATTGCAGTAGGAGATCAAACTGGAATTTAGAGTAAGAATTTGGCTAAGTATGGAAATCAAGAACAAAGTATTGTGCCAGTGTATAGTATTAGGTCCAGTGTACCTTTCCAGGATAACATCTTTGGAAGTAAGGGAAACATTTTGGATATATGGATATTCTTATTCCATAATTTAAAGGTATGGTGATACAAGGTGTGATAGCTAAGAGGATCTGTAAATCTCTTTTTGTGCTTGACAGTCAGAACAACCGATATGGTAGAAAAATCTCTATGTGGATGTGGTAAATCATTTTTGGTAGGTAAATATTATTTAAAAAGATAGATCTGACATGTACAGAGATATGTGTATGTTTATTTTGGTCTGAAGTGAATTTGAATTATTGATTTGGCCAACTTAGTCAACACATTTTACATTTCCCTAGAACATTTTTGAGCCGACATTGAGAGATCAATTATTTGGTTGTGGACCTATAAGATCGATGGATTAGGGTTTTGAAATAACTATGAGAGATCAGAGAACAAATTTGATGCATAAGAGAAGTGTGCAAAGTGCTATGTGAAGGTTTTTGAGATCTGATAATCTGATTAACAAAGAACAAAGTAACAAAGGAGTCAGAGGTAAAAGTGTATCACATCAGAGTAATGTGCTTATATGGAACTATGACTGAGCATTGTAGATACTATTCTAGTAGTTCAATACTTATTGATCATTGTTATGATCTTGTAAGACAATGAGAATTATTCTTAGGGTTGTAGCCCCATCTTATTGTAATTGAGTAGTGAGCTCTATGCAATGTGCCTAAATGCAAGTTCATTCCTAAATCATTGTAAGAAAATATTTCTGCAGAGTAGTATATTGTGGGTTCCATTCCCACATTAGTTTTTCCCATAACATGGTTTCCATGATAAAAATATATGTGTTATGGTGTGATGTTTATTTTCTTTATGTTCTTTCATGTTATACTTTAGTTTATATGATTAGCTTCTTGTGGATCAAATGAGAATATTCTTATTGAAGTTAAAATTTATAGAATACTGATTCAACCCTCCTCTCAACGTTACCTCCTTCCAACAATTGGTATCAGAGCTCTCACCCCTTAAAGGAATTATAAATGCTTGAAGGTGATCCAAGAAAGAAGGATGGATTCAGGACAGTAAGAACAACTCTTAGTTGCATTGGATGACCTAGATCAGTCTAATGTTGAAGTTTTGGAGTTGCAAAGACATCTCAGATAAGCTGAAATTGTTATCTCAAAATTGAAAACATAGTTGAAGGAAGCCAAGGTGAAAAGAAGGGAACTTTGTGACCAGTTCCAACAAAAGGATACAAAGAACTTATATGATGAACAGTTGAGTCAAGACTTGAAGGAAAAGACCAAACAATGTGAAAAAATTAAGCGAGAGAACGCAGTCATCAAGAATGAGATGGAAAATATAGTGATGAGGATGACCAAGGAATTGGGGATAGGAAGAAGATTGAATAGAACCTACATAAATCCTTAAAGGAAAGATTAGATGAATGCAATAGAATTGTCTCTAATCTATAGGAGGCCAAGGAAATCAAGGAAGAACTTAGAGATGGACTTGTGATTGCTAATGACTAGAAGGAGATGATCGTGATCAACTCAAATAAACTTGATTCATTTTTTGAAACCCAAAGGAGCCTACACGACAAGAGTGTTCTTGGATTTGAGAAAGGAGAAAGTTCTATATTTTCTTAAAAAAACCCTAGATCTGAGAAGAAGAAGAAGAAGCCATAAACAAGACAACCTAATGATCAAAGAACCAGTGGTAATTGCTTTATCTATAATAAATTTGGTCATAAATCCATGCATTATAGAAATAGGATGCATCAGAATAATTTGCATCTTTTTCTGGTCAATATTTTAAGTGCAACAAACATCGTCATAAGTCAAGTGAGTGGAGAAGCATTGTGAGAAACTCTTTCAACAAAAAACATCAACAGTGAGTGCTATGCATGCAATATATTTGGTCACACTGGAAAGAAATGTGGAACAAGAAGGAACCAGATGAGTAATAAAAAAGGGCAAAGGAATATTTTATGCTACAAATGCAATAGATATGGTCATATTTCATGGAGCTATAAGACTAAAAATGTGAACAAGAGAGGTGTGGTAGACAAAATAAGAAATAAGCCAGGAAAGGATGAAGGCAAGGCAAAAGTGAATGTTGAAGAGATTCATAAGAAAATGAAGAAGACATGGGTAAAGAAGAATGTTGAGAACACAACTGAAGGATCCACATCTAGATCTGGTGCTAGAAATTCCTCAGGGAATTGAGTTTAGGAATTTAGCCTAGGGGGAGATTACAAGAAAAATATTATGAAATCCCTTGTAGATGTTGATTCTTTATTATGATAGGCATGAAGAAGTTTTGAAGTCTTTACCGAAATTGTTTGACAAGTTTTGAAGGTGCACAATTGATCTCTACAAACTAGGTAGTGAACTGGATGTTTGGAAACATTTAGGGCTTGAAGAATTAATGATACCTAAAATTTAAGTATGTGAACTAAAAAAGGAAATTTGTGACTTGCATTTGCCACTTTTCATTCAATAGAATGAAGAAGAAGAGCTCTGCAAGTGATTTCCATTGAGACCAAAGCAACAAGGTGACTGTTCAAAGTGATTCACAAAAACCCTAACTCAAAAAAAGGTATTTATCTGTGTGTATCTCTAAATTTTGAATCTTCCACAATGAATACTTCAATCATAGTTGATATCACTAAGATTCCCTGACCCAAGTTAAAGAAACATTCGTTTAAGTCGGTAAAAGTTTATCTGAAGGGTGCATTTTTTAATGTATCATATGGGGTTTTAAACATTGAGGACCTTAGGGAATACATTCATGCCAATTTGGAAGATATTGGCATAGATCTGATAAGGATTCATACAATGGGAAACTTTTAGAGAAGAATGGGAAATTGAATCCCAAGTTCAAAGCCCTAGAAGAAAAGAATTTTGCACAGTTCACTAATTTTTTGTTGATTGAAGACGATGAATGGATACAATACATAATAAGTAGAATACACAATGAATTCATATGGCTTAGTAATCCATTTAATATTAAAAATGAGTTCATACATGTAGTGACATAATTATGGGCATATGGTGGAATCCATGCATTGAAGATAGTTAAGAATGATACAGTTCGTGATGCCACTACAGCTAAGTAAGACAAAAAGGTATGACTATAAATGATATACTTGAGGATGATGTGAATTTTGCATCTATGGTGATAGCATATAGATTTTCTCACTCTAGAAGATACAATTTAGTGTTTTGAACAACCATCTACACTACATATCAAATGCTAAAGGAGAACAAGGAATATAAACTATGTGAAGTGCTAAGAGATTAGCTGATAGAAAAATCAACGAAGATTAAGGACAAAAAGAACTCATTCAAATTTGGTACCTTAATCTTTTGTATATACTTTTATTACATGAATGATTTCCATCGAGTTTGTCCACTAGATTGGTTTGGTGATATAGACCTATAACAACTCATATTAGGGAACAAATGTATGGAATGGATAACAAGATGAGTAAAAATGAATTTTGGGGATATTTTAAGGCATTTGAAAGTATGATGCATCTTAGAGATAGAATTCCTCAGTCCATAGTTGATAAATATAAAGATACAATATGCTTTATTGTTGATACAAACCAATGTCTGATGGAGGAAGTTGGACCAAGAACCTCATGGGTAATACATATGGGATATGAGGTAGAGGGTCATGTACTTTATTTGTATGCTCAAGACCCATTGAGAAAGCCCTTAGATCCCAATGAGGAAAGATTTGGGACATATGAAGAAAAAGATCTCAAGGTGCATATGGAGTTGAAGAAACCGTAAATAGTAAGGAATGTCAAAGGGAATGTTAAATGACTTTCAAAATACATGGGAATCCTTGTGGAAAAGGTCCAGGAAGAAAGAAGGAGAACAAATAAAGCTACTAAGAAGCCTGTAGATATTTCTACAACAACTTCAACTGAACCCTCACCTAGTAAGTCAAGGTAGAATAGGAGTTCAACAACAAAGAAACCTCAAGTTTCACCACTTGTGAAAGAGGCAGAGAGGAAGAAGGAAGATGAAAAGAAGGAAGAATTTATTATTGAAGATGATGAGGAAACTGAGTCAAATGATTAGGTGAAACAATTGAAGAAGAATAAGAAGACCAAATCTCCATAAAACCTCAAAGACCAAACCATCTGGTCAGGGAGGACAAGTAAAGAGACGAAAATTGATTCAGATGAACATGGCATGCGAGTGAATGACATAGTTAAGAGTATTACATCACATGGTAATTTGAAGCTCATGCAAAAATTATTTCAAAAATTTTATGAAGAAGAAAAGAGTGTATTTGAAGAAGCCATGGTAAGACACATGTATCGATTAAAAAAGGCTCTTATTGAAGTAGCGCCAGAATTACCAAAGAGTCTATACAAAACTTTAGATTTTAGGAAATCATATGTTCTAGCTGAGGATAAGAGGTTAAGAGAAAAGGTTCTAGTAGATATTTGTCTGGTCATATTTGTAGAGGAAATAAAACACATTCTCAAGGATTGAGAGAATTTATTTAAGAGTAAGCTGAGAATGAATTAGATCATGATGGGAAAAACAGTGGAATTAGTTGAGGAGACAAAAAAGATCATGTGAGAATATCTTGAAAGAACCCAATGTGAAGTCAATCCAAAGATTCAAGGTGCATGTACTTTCATACTTAAATTTGGTTTACCTATAGTAGATGTTCCAAATGTCAAGGAGGTGGAACAAAAAGAAGACATCAATGTTCAAGATGTTACTGAAAAAAAAGATAGAGAAAGTTGATGTGATGGATGTTACTGAGATCAGAATAGGACAAGAGGAGGTAGTAGAGAAGGAAGCAGAGACAAAGAAAAATTATATGATAAAGCATCAAGTGGAGATGAGAAAAGAACAATAGGTAGATGATATTTCAGCTCTAGTTTAGATGTCATTGACAACTGAAGAACCTATGGATACATATGACAATAAGGTGGTAATTGAGAAGGATAAGAGAGAAAAGGGAAAGGCAAGAGACAATGCCCATGTAGTGAAAGAGTTTATGGAAAATGACACCATACAACTTGATCTTGAACTATTTCAAGGTCCAATTGATTTGTTTGTTCTTTCCCCACTAAAAAATCTCAAACTTGCACAATTTGATGAAGCACAAGCAAGGGAAGAGATGTTGAGAAACTAGTTGGAAGACAACATGTTGTTGGAGTTGGCATAAGGTATACTTGAAAATTTGATGCCATATTTTGTGAAAGATGTTGCAGATAACCCCTCCGACCAACTCAAGAGTCTAATTGATGCAATAAGTTCTCATTTTAACTCATTTGAAAAATATTCTAAGATAAAGGTTAGAAAAGAGTTTAATGAGAAGAGATTTGATGAGTTGAAAGGTACAATAACATATGATATAATTGTGTTAGAAAAAAAAATCAAGGGAATTCAAGATTATCTAATTGAAGGTGGAAATATTTACAAGTCTAGTCTATCAACTTCTAAATTTGTTGGAGGAAATGAGAAGCAAATAAAGGAGTGTGAGAATAAATTGGAGCATATTGCTCAATATTTTAATCCTGTGAGTGCTTCTACATCTGAAACCAAAGGTCAAGTAATCCCTCTAATTGAAAAAATCAAAGTTATGGAGAAAGAAAAAGAAAATCATTGCAAGAGTGGGAGAGCTTAGAAGTCTACTTGCTCCCAAAATTCAAACTCTATTTATTGCAGTAAAGGAGGCACAAGATGCCTTAGCAACATCACCCCCAATTAACTTACAAGCGGTAGAAGCAAAGGTATTTTTATTCAATGGACACATATCAGTGTTGAGAAGTCAAAAAGTGTTGGGACAATGATCTGCAATTACTGAAGACTATTTTTGCAGGCATATTCAACATGATGTAAGTTAATTAGTATTTGCATGTACATATAGGGTATGTATATAATTTTTGCATGAAATGTTTGCATAAGGATCCTTGTCATTTCCATTGATATCAAAGGGGGAGTGTAGGAGAGTGAAAAATGTGCATAAATTTACATAGAAGGGGCTCAGGGGGAGTTATGATTGAATCTTTTTGTCATGTTGAAGTTCTTGAATCTTTTTGGTATGTTTGAGTTATGTGCAGTAAATGTTTTGGACACTTAGTCATTTTATACTAAGAGTTGCCATCAATTACAAAGGAAGAGATTATTCGTAAGAGACATTGCATAGATGCTTGGATTTTTTCATTGATGGAAACAAAACTCTATTCTCACATGTACATTGTAGTAGGAGATTAAACCAGATGTCAAAGTAAGAATTTGGCTAAGTATGGAATGAAGAATAGAATGTTCTTCTAGTGTATAGTATTAGGTTTGGTGTACCTTTCTAGGTTAACATATTTAGTCATAGATGTAAAGGAATAATTTTAGATGTATGAATATTATTATTCCATAATTTGAAGGTACGGTGATACATGGTGTGAAAGTTAGGTGGATCTGTATATTGTTTTTTGTGTTTGATAGTCAGAACAATCGACATGGTGGAAAAATATTTACGCGGATGTAGTAAATAATTTTTGGCAGGTAAATATTATTTCAAAAGCTAGAGCCAACATGTATAGAGATATGTGTATGTTTATTTTGGTCTTAAGTGAATTTGATTCATTTATTTGGCCGACTTAGTCAACACATTTTATATTTCCCTAGAACATTTTTGAGTCGGCGTTGAGAGATCAAATTTTTGGTTGTGGACCTAAGATAGATGGATTAGGTTTGGAAATAAGTATGAGAGATTAGAGAAAAGATTTGATGCATAAGGGAAGTACGCAAAGTGCTATGTGAAGGTTTTTGATGAAGATTTTTGAGATCTAGCAATCTGATTAGTGAAGAACATAGTAATATGGAAGTCAGAGGTAAAAGTGTATCAGATTAGAGTAATATGATTATATGGAACTGTGACTAAGCATTAGTAGATTCTATTCTATCAGTTCAATACTTCTTGATCATTGTTGTGATCTTGTAAGGTAGTGAGCCTTCTTTGGTTTGTAGCCCTATCTTATTTTAATTGAGCAGTGAGCTCTAGGCAGTGTGTCTGAATGCAAGTGCATTCCTAAATCATTGCAAAGAAAAATTTCTACAGAGTATTATCTTGTGGGTTCCATCCCCACCATGGTTTTTCCACTAATAAGGTTTCCACAATAAAAATCTATGTGTTAAGGTGTGATGCTTATTTATTTTATGTTCTCACATGTTATACTTCAGTTGATGTGATT
This sequence comes from Thuja plicata, assembly GCA_018584345.1. Lineage (NCBI taxonomy): Eukaryota > Viridiplantae > Streptophyta > Pinopsida > Cupressales > Cupressaceae > Thuja > Thuja plicata. The sequence continues at coordinate 1,798,834 of MU227940.1, read as the reverse complement.
AGCTACTTGTGGATCATATTAGAATCTATTTATTAAAGTTAAAATTTGTAGAACATTGTTCCCCCCCTCTCAGTGTTCCCTCCTCCCAACATGCAAGAGACAGTAAATAAATGAAATAATTAAAGGGGGCACACCTAAAATTAAGAATCCTCATATAAAGTAAAATATGAGAGTACTCATATTTAAATATTTATTAAATAAACGCACAACAAAAAGCCAATGATACATAAAAGCCTTTGACACTAAACTGGGGCCTAGCTAAGGATCAAAATTGTACATGCTAACAATTTAGGACACTACACATACATACATATGTACAAACATATACATATATACAACACACACATATGTATATATATGTGCATGTGTATGTACATATACATACATGCATGCATACATCTTTGTGTGTGTGTGTGTATTCATACACATGTGTGTATCTGTATATGTATATAAACATACATATCTATCTATATGTATGTATTATGTATATGCATATGTGTGTGTGTGTTCATATATATGTGTGTGTGTGTGTGTGTATCTATAGATATGTATATGTGTGTTTACATATGTACATACATATACATAGCTATCTTAGGGATGAGATCTCTTGACATATTTTACATAGAATTATCTAGAATAAAGCTAAATAGGAAGCAGATAATAACTAGAATTCAAAGTAAATCAAGTGAAATAATAAAACTAGGAAGAAAGGGGAAAACAAAAAAAACAAGGAACTCAAAAGAGAAATAGAAGAGCCAAAGATTCACATGTTAACTTTAAAATTTGTAAATTTAGGTCCACAAATTTCTTTATTGAATTTTTAATGCAATATTTGAGTTTGTAACATCCTAAATTTTCTCAATTATATATATA
>MU227940.1:1751009-1780859 GCA_018584345.1 Thuja plicata | reverse complement strand
TGCATCCTCTGTAAGATTCAAAGTGAAAATGTGGACCACTTATTTATCCACTATGATTTCACCAGGAAGATATGGCATCATTTCCTGTCTTTTTTTGAGACATCCTGGTGTTTCCCTAATACTACTCTTGAGCTCTTTGACCAATGGTATCAGGGGGGAGTGGTCATCATCTTTGGTCTTGGGCTATGCCACACATCTGCTGGGGGTTGTGGAAGGAGCAAAACAACAGGATCTTTAGGGAAAAGGTTACCCCATCTAAGTTTGTAGCCCAAAAAATAGCAAATGCCCTTTTGGAAAACTACACCAATTGCAAAGGTATCACCTCTTTTCACATTAATGGGCCCAATAACACCAATAAAAGGCTAGGTTGAAGATGCACTTTACCACCGGAAGGGTGGTTCAAAGCTAATTCCGATGGGGCAGCAAAGGGTAACCCTAGGTTGACAGGGGTGGGAGGAATCATAAGGAACTCACATGGCAAAGGCATTGCTGCTATTTCAGCCCCGCTGGGATCACAAACCAACCACTATGTAGAGGCAAGTGCGGCACATCACACTCTAAAGCTCGCCTAGGAAATGGGAATCAAGAACTTATGGGTAGAAGTGGATTCAAAGAATATCATGGATTGCCTAAATGAAAAGATTGGGCCTTCATGGACCATTGAGAATATAATAAGGGAATGCAGACTAATCCTAAAATCTTTTGATCAGGTCCATGTGGCACACGACTACCGGGAAGCCAACCAGGTGGCAGATAGGCTGGCAAATATGGGAGTCAAGAATGAAGAAGTGAAGAAATGGTATGATGGGAATAATTTCCCGCCAAAAATTGATAACATCATTGAAAGTGATCGGGTTCCGGGCAGACTCAAAGTTATTAATAGCTAATTATGAAGAGTTATGACAGACGGAGAAAGAATCCCCGTATGATGTGCAAGTACATGAGACGTGATGGGATAATCAATTCATGGCCCCCTCGGCACACTTGGAGGCATGCAATCAATTATAGCATTTACGAGGAAAAAAGAAGTCTCTCAAAACTCTAAATCAATATCATTACGAAATAGAGGGCTCTACGTGAGAAGTTCACTAGAAATAGAGGAAACAGGGAAATTGCAGAAATGGTGGGAGAAAGGCACAGGAGAGAGCCAGAGAGAAATAGAAAAATGGCACCGGAGATCAAAGGTCTGGGAGATCTTGAAAAAGGGTGAAGTGACCACTTACATTAAATGCCTTCATGGGTGGAAGCCCTCTGTTACAAAGATGATGGTCAATAGCTAGAAAGAAGGGAAGGTGAAAATTGATAGGGTTAATTTCATGGTGACTAAGGAAATCATTTCGGTGGTGATTGGCATTCCCATCATAGGGAAGAAATTGTATAGGGACAGGAAGATTTCCAGCCAAGCTTTGACGGATTTCGTTAAAAATGAAGCTGAAAAGCGTGCTCTGGTAAAGAAGGGCACCTTTTACCACCCAAGCTCAATCAAACCTCTGTGGCATTTTGTGTTGAGGGCAATAATCAAATTCATCTCACTGGATACGAGATTCGACCACATTAGTGCTCACCATTTCGTGCTTCTCAACCACTTTAGGTATGCGGCAAAGATTTCCATCCCTTTCTTCCTTTACTCGTCCATCAATGAAAACATAAATGACTATAAGGAGAAACACATTAGCAAGCTAGATTTCCATGAAGGTTTATTACTGTTAATTTATGAGTACTTCAAAGCTCACACTTTGGGAAAGAAAATCAAAGGAATTGAGGAAGGTAATTCTAAGGAGGGTTCGGGGGAGAATTACATCCCCTCTGACATAGAGGATAGCAGAGAAATGCACTCAGAGACTAAGGAGGAAGAACCTCTTCAGATGAAAAAGGGAAGAAAAGAGTCAAATTGGAGACAATAAAACAACACATAGAGATATCATCAGATAGGGAGTACAATGAAAATGAGGAAGGCATGGAAATGGGGAATGAGAGTTTGGGAGAAGATAGAAAAATGAAGAAGGGGAAGAAGGAAAAAAAGAGGAAGATCATAATCAAAATGCTGACTCAGAATGAGGAGCAAAGCTTAGGGAAGAGGGTTACAAGATTTAAAAGAGGGAATCAAATAAAGGTGGAAACCCAGGAGGAGAAGCAGGCTAGCCAAGAAAAAACTCAAGAGGAGAGAGTTGAGGAAGAGGAGAATCAGGGGAAGGAGAATGAAGAGGATGTCAACAGCCAAGGTTTTTCAGAGTATGGAGAAGACCATTACACCTGCAGTATTACAGGAAAAAACAAAAAGGTCGTCTAGAGAAACTTTGACACGGTCTCTGCAAAAATGGGAATAAAGAGAGAAATAGTTAGGACATTGATTAAGGAGAACAAGGAGGGAAGAATTCAGATGGAAGAGCTTATTGATCTTGCTCTGGTGATTTTCAGTGACAATGCAAGGGAAGACCCCCAAATGGATGTGTTGAACAATGCAAAAAATAATGCCATTGACAGCTATAGATCAACTAAATGGACCTATTATGAAATCTATGAGCTGAAAAAAAGGATGGACAGGATGGAGAAATAAATCATAATCAACAACAACAAGAATATTGTCGAGGACAAGGAGCTAGATAGCAGAGTGACCGATCTGAAGCATAGGGTTGAAGGCATTGAAGCCTCAATGGTTAAAATTGCTTAGCAAAGTTACAACATACTTAAAGCCTCAAATGATAACATCAAGGTAATCGTTGACAAGTTTCAAGAACAAAGAGGATCGGCCAATGCACAGCGACAGGGAGCAACTTCCATAAGAAGAAAATAAGAAGGGAATAAGAGAGGAAGCCAAGAAGATGGAAAACTAGGAAGCTGACAAAGAACTGGCCGAGCTTAGAGAAGCTGCAAGGAGAATGACCGAGCTGGAGATACAGGCGGCTGAGATTCTCAAAGACATTGCCTGAATTGCACCCCTGGTTCTTTGGTCATGGCTTTATTGGGTGTGCATCCCTGGCTTTCTGTTGTTTGGGACTATTTTGTTAGGTCTGCCTATTTTTTGTTGGTTGTTACGTAATGCTTATATGCTTTAGTTATCTTTTCTATCTTTTGTAGGGTTTTAGGAACCCATCAAAACCTGTTTTCCTTAATCAAAAACTAATACTTCGGTGAATTGCATGAGTAGATAACACCACGGTAAAATGCATGAGGAGTTACCACCAATCCCTTGTTAGGAAAATACATGTGAATTAAATAAGTGAAATAATGAAATGAGATCTCCATAATTAACAGGTTGAAGACTAACACACTTTGAATCTGTAAATCACTGTCGAACTAAAGTCCAATGGTTGTTAGAATTAATATATGATAACAACCCCCCTTAATTCCAATTAAGGAGAATAAAAACTATGCAAAGAAAGAGAAAAGAGGGAAGACCCAGTGGTAATAACCCCCCTCCCCTCAAAATCCTAGTAGTAGAGATGCAAAAGAAAATCTCTTGCGACAAGAAAATTATGGACATCCATCAAATTATAACCACCATAGTGTTGAATGAAGAGAATCCTCTGTAACCAAGATGAAGACCAAGATCAATATACAAGAGTGCCCCCAATGACACTACTCAAACAATGAGCAGATGACAAATGAAGACAAAACATCCATCAATCCAAGATGAAAAAGACAATAATCTGCATAGGCACCCCCAAACAATGAATATATGAAAAACAAAGGCAAAACTTCTATCACTCAAGGATGCAGATGACACATGAATTTTTTTTAGTGCCCCTAATGACACTATTGAAACATGAAAGAACAAATTGCTAGTTGAAAATACAAGTGTCAATTCTCTATAAAATTGATCAACTATGGAACCAAGAAGCATTAACACGGATAATAGAAACCCCTCCATTATGTTAAAAAAGAGGCATGACAAGTCCACTAACATGGTGTCACTAAAGAGGAAATGAAGGCAAGGACCATGCAATAAGAGCATGACCTTGGCCTGTCTGTGATGAAGAAGACTCAAGGGTTGAAATTCAATGTTGCTACATAGCCTTCTCCAATGCCTCTAGTCTCATCAAATATCTGTTGACTGCATGTCCCACCTTACCACAAAAACTACAAGGCTCACCCAACTTCTTATTTGTCTTGGATTCTAAATTTTTGTTCTCACTTGTATGCACATCAAGAGCATGAGCTTTGGAACCTTTTAAAGTACCCATATTTATGAGCTTATCTTGCTCATGTATCAGAGACTCGAGGAAAGAATCAAGAGTGGGAATATTCCAACTTGCTTTTGTCGTAAGCCTGATTGTGTGAAAAACAAAGACATACACAACATATTGTAGCCCCAATTTTTACAAAATAGCAAGCATTAATTTGCTTTCATTCATGGATTTGACAATTCCACATTCTTTCAACTAAAGTAATAAAGCCTTGAAATGTGTGAAGAAGTCTTGAATATTCTAAAAAATACTTGAATCTAATGAGTTGAGCTCATTTTCAAGGACATGACCCCGCATATCATCTTTCTTCCCAAAAAGAGCCTCCAACGTAGTCCAAACATGGTTTGGAGTTGTGCATTCTTTGACATGAAACAACAATTCTTGAGACATGGATAATCATAAAAGACCAAAAGCCTCATCCATGTGGTTGAAGTATTTAGACTTTTCAACTGCTGAAATGGGTTCAACCTCTGTCGCCATGAATATTCGATACAAACCTTTACTTCTGAGCTAAAGCAGAATCTTTGGCTTCCATTTGAAATAGTTGTATAGAGTAAGAAGAGAAGAGGCTTAAAATTCCATTCTGTCTAATAAATCTGGTCTTCAATACCTACGAAAATAAATTAGTCTCCTTCCTAGCTCTTAAGCTTTGATGCCATCTAGAATTTTCATAATAGATCTAGCTAGAAATAAAAACAATACTTGCATAAATAAAAATACAAAAGAAAACAAAGTTGCACAAAATAAAATTCTCTTATTCCATGGTAATTAACAATATGTATAATAATGCATGATTTAGACAAAGATGAAACAATCGTTTGAAATAAGAAATTATGGTGAAATGCATGAGCAACTAATACTTCAGTGAATTGCATGAGTTGATAACACCACGATAAAATTCTTGAGGAGTTACCACCAGTCCCCTGTGATAGGAGTAATCCTTCTCTCTCTAGAGCCAGCTTGACTCTAACCTAAGGTCTCTTTCCTAGATCTTCTAGGGATCTCACAACCCTAGTCTTGTTCAGTCAAGTCACCAAGAACTTCACCCTTCTAAACAAGAACCATCCTATCAACACGTCCTTTCAATGCTCACTGAATCTATAAGGGTAGATTCTATCAACCTATGTCAACACACTCACACTACTTTGCAGGGTTTCATTCTCACTTCTTTAGGTCATTTTAGGACATCCTTGGAGATTTGAAACCAACAAACATCCATTCACACATTGAACTCCTATCTAGGATTAGGCCTAGAGATTGCTTATAGCCCTATTCAGGCTCAAATTCTAGATTTTCTCACAAATTATCCAAATAACCCAAAAATATATCTTAGGATCTAGATACCCTTAATCAAAACATTAGATATTTTCAAGGTGAGGTTTCTTCAAGTCCTCCATAAAACCCTTGAAATCCTTGAGGGATACAGCCCTTAAAAATACGGCTAATAGGCCTTTCCTCTGCATTTGACTTCATTTATCATTGAAACCAACTCCTCCATTGTTGTCATTGCACAAAGGGCCATATCCACTCTCCCTTAACTCTCTCCAATCACTATATTGCTTCTTCCAATCTAACCCTACAATATTTCTCTTACTGTTCCTCTTTTTCCCTAGTTAGGATATAGCCAAGCTCGCCTAGGGCAAGAGCTCATAATTCAATGCCAACACTTCTACTAACAAAACTAAAAGAGAAATTATGTACAGTGACTCTCGTATCTTTCCATCCAGGGCCATTTTGTTTTCCATGGATTTAAAGACCACAAGGAGCCATTTTCTATGTACAGTACAGAATTGGACCAGAGAACTACAACTTGAAAGAAAATTTACAAGAAGCTAAAAAATGAAAAATTTTAACTAAAATCCTTCCACACTGAGTTTTTAGACAAGCATGAGAAGCTAATTACAATGAAAATTAAACTAGTCTAATCCATCTTCAAGAGTATGCATTAAAAAATGTTTCAAAATGGTTACAGTCTCAGTCTGCAACTTCATATTAAATGAAAATGTAAACAAAATGTCATCCAACCTTGAAATTTTGCCATGGAAGTTCTTAAATAGTCTTCCCCTCCTCATATCAATGACTCCAACTAACCTATTTCACCATTTAGGACAAAATAATCTTTTTGGACAAAGTTGTCGAGCAACTTTTAAAGTTGCAAAAATGTTGCATTGAGCAACTTTTCATCTTTCCTAGAAATTTGAATTTTCCATATTTTTACTTCCTCGGTTGGATTTCTAGAAGCCTAAAAACAACCTCAAAGACATAAAACAACTCTAAAAACACCCTCCTAAGCAACTACGATGTACATTCAACATTTTGACCTTTAGGTCATTACAAAGAGTGAATGAACAAAAACACTACAAAAGCAAACATAATAAACCCTAAACCAATCCAAAATCTTCCTAAACATTCCTAATTTTCCTAAGAAACTAGGATAGGACACAATCCAAACAAAATAGGGGCTTTGAAACCCTAGGTGATCTTGCACCATTCTCCCCTAAACAAAAGGAATCAACTTCCAGTTGATGGAATCAAGTCAAGGGCTATGCCTAACTTCTGAAACTTTGTCTCTTGCACCCATGTAGCCTATGAATTTGCTTTGTCTTTCCACTTTACCAGGTGCTCCATATACACCTTGGTTCTGGTCTTCTTAGCAACCCTGGAGCTCAAAATATTCTCTGCTTTGGGCTTTGATGTGACTGGAAGTTTTAGTGTCTTGAGTTCCTCTGCATCCTCTGAATGATTATTGTCTCCTTCTGGGATTGGTCCTTTGTAGGACACCAAATTTGAAACATTAAAGACTGGAGATAGTCCTATGTGAACAGGAAGGTCAATTTTGTAAGCATTAGAGCCATATTTGGCTAAGATGGTCCAAGGACCTATCTTCCTCATCTAGATCTTACTTGGAACACCTTTTTGTAGTCTTGCTTTTCTAAGGTGCACCATGACCAAATCTCCAACTTGGAATTGAACATCCCTCTTCTTTTCATCTACCTTTTGTTTCGTGTGTGTTGTAATCTCCACTAATGCTTGCTTCACTATATCATGGACCTCCTTCATGGATTGAGAAAATTCCTTAGCATAGCCACTCTTCTCTGTACTACTTCCAAGGTCTCTGAGTTCACATATACCCCTGGGATGAATCCTGTAAACTACTTCAAAGGGGATTTTACCAGTGGATCTATTGATGGTGTCATTATAAGAAAACTCTGCTTGAACAAGTAACTGATCCCACGACTGTCCATATTCTTTGGTGAGACACCTTAGAAGGTTTCCTAAGATCCTATTAACCACCTCATTCTGCCCATCTATTTGTGGATGATATGCAAAGCTAAAAGAAATATTTGTGCCAAGATTTTGCCATAAAGTCTTCTAGAAATGACTCATAAACTTAGAGTCCCCGTCTGATACAATTCTTAAGGGTAAACCATGGATCCTGACTGCTTCTCTAAAGAAGATATTTTCTATATAACATGCATCATGAGTGGTCTTACATGGCACAAAGTGAGCCATCTTGCTAAACTTGTCCACAATCACATAGATGTTATCCAATCCTTGTTTTGTCTTGGGAAGTCCAACTACAAAACCCATACTGAAGGGGTTGATACAACCTTGCATTTGATGAAGTCCCTTTAGCCTTTTGACAGACTATACAAGTCTCTACATACTTCTACATTACCCTATTCATTCTTGGCCAATAGTAGTATCTCTTCACTAACTCTAAGGTCTTATGAACACCAAAATGTCCACTTAGTGAACATTTATGTTTCTCTTGCACTAAGTTCTCCCTCTTTGAACCTCTAGGCACACAGAGTTTCCCTTGCCTAAACAAAAGACCTTCTTGAAGGGTAAAATCAGAGTACTCACCATGAAAGTGATTTTGAAAATCCTTACATACCTTGTTATAAGCTGCTAAGAAGTCCTCATCCTCTGGATACAATTCTTTGAAAAGTTATGTGCCAATACTTCCGAACTAGATTTCTTTCACTGTGAGAAATCTCCTACTCAATGCATCTGCCACCTTATTTTTGAGTCCCTTCTTGTGCTTGATGGTGAAAGTGTAGGCTTGGATATAATCCACCCACTTTATATGTTTATGGCTTAACTTATCTTGTGAATTCAGAAAGCTTAAAGCCTGGTTGTCAGTGAAGACCACAAATTCCTTAGGAAGGAGGTAATGTCTCCACTTGCTTAGTGCTTGCACCAATGCATATAGCTCCAATCATATGAAGAGTATTTCGTCTTTGCATCACTGAGTTTTCCACTATGAAATGCCATTGGCTTTCCCTCCTGACTCAAAACTGCACCTATGGCAATATTACTAGCATCACATTCTACAGTAAACAACTTCTCAAAACTAGGAAGTGTTAGTATAGGTTGAGTGGCTATCCTCCTCTTAAAAGTCTCAAATCCTTTATTAGCATGCTCATTCCACTGGAATTTTTTTTTCATGCCTCCTTTAATGGTATCCAAATAGGTGCACATATTTCACTAAATTGTCTGATAAACTTCCTATAGAACTATGTCAATCCATAGAAGCTCCTTACCTTTGTAGATGACTTAGGTGTAGGCCAATTTAAGATTGATTCCACCTTTCTTGGGTCCATCTTTAAGTTTCCTTATGAGATAACAAAGCCTAGGTATACCAACTCTTGCTTCATGAACTCACTCTTCTCTAGGTTGATTGTCAACTTTTCTTCATGTAACCTCGACATTACCATCTGTAGATGCTTAATGTGATCCTCCTTTGTCTTACTGAACAATAGGATATCATCTAGGTACACCACAACCCATTTTCCTAAGAAGTCTTTCAACACTTCATTCATTAGCCTCATAAAAGTGCTTGGGGCATTCGACAACCCAAAAGGCATAACAAGCCACTCATAGAGCCCTTCTGTGGTCTTGAAGGTCATCTTCCATTCATCTCCTTCCTTCACCCTAATTTGGTGGTAACCACTTTTCAAGTCAATTTTGGAGAAATACTTAGCTCCCCCTAGACAATCCATTAGGTCTTCTATTCTAGGTATTGGGAACCTATACCCTATGGTAATTATGTTAATGGCTCTAGAGTTTGTACAAAGTCTCCAAGTACCTCCTTTCTTAGGGTCTAAGACAATGGGAACGATACATGGGCTTATACTCTTTCTAATCAATCCTTGGTCAAGCAATTCTTGGATTTGTTTAGCAATTTCTGCATTTTGTTGTGGGGTCATCTTATAGACAGCTTTGTTTGGGAGTGAGGCTCCTGGGATGAAGTCAATTTGATGACTAATAGACCTCTCAGGTGGTATGGTAGTTGGTTGACCATCACTGACTATATCTTGGTATTGGATTAACAATTCTTGGATTTATATAGGTAGCTCTTCCCTCTTAACCACCTTTTCATCCTTAGGTTTTAACACTAAGGAAAAGCCCACTCCTCCTAGTTTCTTCAAGAATTCCTTTTCTCCCCCCAAAAGTATGTTAGGACCCCCTTTCTTCACTTCTCCTTCTTCCAAGATTGACTATATCTTTAATGTCACCCCATCTTTCCTAAAGAAATAAGATTTCTTGGCTCCATCATGCATAGGAGCTCTGTCAAACTGCCAGGGTCTACCTAACAATAGATGACAAGCATCCATGGGTAAGACATCGCACAACACTCTATCCTCATACCTCCCTATGGAGAAATCCATCCAATCTTTCCCATTAACCAACACATGTTGATCTTTATTCAACCAAGTAACTATGTAAGGGTTAGTGTGAGGAATCTTTTTCAACTTCAATTTTTCAATAGCTTCCATAGAAATAATGTTATCAGTAGAACTAGAATCTATGATAACTTTGCAAACTTTACCTAGTATATTGCATTTGACTCTGAACAGAGATCTTCTTTGGCTTGGTTCTTCCTTGATGGGCTCCTTGAGAAGTGTTCTTCTGATCATCAAGTTCTCCCCTATCTAAGAATCCAGTGCTACCTTTGTTGTCTTGCTGCTAGAAGGTTCTTCTCACACATAATTTATCCTTTTCTCTCCTCCTTGTGATGTTGAACTCTTCTAAGGACACCTATAAGAAGCATGCCCATACTGCTGGCAATTATAGCACTTCATAGAAGAGAAATAAGATCCTCTTCCTTGGCTGTTAGATCTTCCTCTTGAATTGTTATTGGTGCCTCTTCCTCTGTTGTAACCACCTCTTGAACTATTTGACTCTCCCCGATTCTCAGTGAGTTTGGACTCACTCTGATTTCTTGCTTCAAATTTTCTTCCTCCAAAGCCTCCTCTCTGGCCTTTGCCATATTTTCCTCTACCTATACCCCTACTGCTTGAAGCATGTTTCTTCTTAAGCTTCTCTTCTACCTTGAGAGCTAATTGGTAGCTTTGGTGTATAGTCTTGGGACTCAAGAGGCTAATTTCTTCTTGGATATTCCACCTTAAACCATTCAAATATCTAGACACTTTTAGGCTCTCCTCCTCCATTACATGTTATCTTAGACACAACTTATGGAACTCTTCGGTGTTGACACTTACTTCAAGGTCTTTTTGTCTCAAGTTTTGCCTTTTCTTGTGCAACTGCACTTCGTAATCATCAGGTAGACAATTCTCTCTAATCTTGGCCACCATGCCTTTCCAATTGGTTATAGGATTCTTTCCTTCTTTGATTCTTTTATCTTGAATAAACTTCCACCAAGTGAAGGCAGTCCCTCTCAATCTTGTCTTGGCCACTCTGACCTTTTGTGCCTCTGTCACTGTCACATTCGAAGTGGTTTTTAAGTCCTTCTATCCACTCCATGACTAATTTTGGTTCCATCTTGCCACTAAATAGGGGTACACCCTCCAAAGACTTCCCACTCATAGCTTTTAGAGCCTTCAAGAATGTCTCTTCTTGGAGCACAGGGTCAGGCTCTGGTATTGTGTCTTCTTCGGCCACTATTTTACCTTTCCCTTCACTCTATCTTACCAATTCATTGATTGATGCAGTTCTAAGTTGCACTTCCTCTAACTTAGTTGTCATTTCTGCCAACTATTCTTTTAGGAGTCTATTCTCCTCCCCCTTATCTTCTACATCCTTTTCTACCTTAGCATTAGTCACCATCTTAGATGAAGCTACTGATTTTGGCGAAGATAACATCCACACTTCACAAGCCCAATCTTTAGGCTTTGATACCAATCTGATATGAGCGGTCCTTCTCTCTCTAGAGCCAGCTTGACTCTAACCTAAGGTCTCTTTCCTAGACCTTCTAGGGATCTCACAAACCTAGTCTTGAAGGCAAGTCACCAAGAATTTCACCCTTCTAAACAAGAACCATCCTATCAACAAGTGCTTTCAATGATCACTGAATCTACAAGGGTAGATTCTACCAACCTATGCCAACACACTCACTGATTTGCAGGGTTGTATTCTCACTTCTTTAGGTCATTTCAGGACATCCTTGGAGATTTGAAACCAACAAACATCCATTCACACATCAAACTCCTACAATCTAGGATTGGCCTAGAAATTGTTTGTAGCCCTATTCAGGCTCAAATTCTGGATTTTCTCACAAATTCTCCAAACAACCCTAAAATCTATCTTAGAATCTAGATACCCATTATCAAAACAATAGAGATTTTCAAGGTAAGGGTTCTTCAAGTCCTCTGTACAACTCTTGAAATCCTTGAGGGACACGATCCTTAAAAATAGGGCTAATATGCCTTTCCTCTGCATTTGCCTTCATTTCTCATTGAAACCAACTCCTCCATTGTTGCCATTGCATAGAGGGGCATATCCACTCTCCCTTCACACTCTCCAATCATTGGATTGCTTCTTCCAATCCAACCCTGCAAGATTTCTCTTACTGTTCCTCTTTTTCCCTAGTCGGGCTATAACCAAGCTCGCCTAGGGCAAGAGCTCATAATTCAATGCCAACACTTCTAACAAAACCAAAAGAGAAATTATGTACAGTGACTCCCCTATCTTTCCAATCTGGCCCATTTTGTTTGCCACAGATTTAAAGACCACGAGGAGTGATTTTCTATGTACAGTCCAAAATTGGACTAGAGAACTACAACTTGAAAGAAAATTTACAAGAAGCTACAAAATGAAAACTTTTAACTAAACTCCTTCCATACAGAGTTTTTAGACAAGCATGAGAAGCTAATTACAATGAAAATTCAACTAATCTAATCCATCTTCAAGAGTATGAAATAAAAAATGCTTCAAAGCAGTTACACTCTCAGTCTGCAACTTCACAATAAATGAAAATGTAAACAAAATGTCATCCAACCTCGAAATGTTGCTATGAGAGTTCTTAAATAATCTTCCCCTCCTCAGATCAACCGTTCCAACTAACCTATTTCACCATTTAGGACAGAAGCAAGTTTTTGGACAAAGTTGTCGAGCAACTTTTAAAGTTGCAAAAATGTTGCATTGAGCAACTTTTAAAGTTGCAAAAATGTTGCATTGAGCAACTTTTCATCTTTCCTAGCAATTTTACTTTTCCATACTTTTACTCCCTTAGTTGGATTGCCAGAGTCCTAAAAACAACCTCGAAGACATAAAACAACTCTAAAAACACCCTCCTAAGCAACTACGATGTCCATTCAACATTTTGACCCATTTTGACCTTCACGTCATTACAAAGAGTGAATGAACAAAAACACTACAAAAAGCAAACATAATAAAACCTAAACCAATCCAAAATCTTCCCAAACATTCCTAATTTGCCTAAGCAACTAGGATAGGACACAATCCAAACAAAATAGGGGCTTTGAAACCCTAGGTGCTCCTGCACCACCTAGTTAGGAAAATACATGCAGATTAAATAAGTAAAATCACAAAACAAGATCTCCAATATAACACGATGAAGACTAACACACTTCAGATCTATAAATCAATGTCGAACTGAAGTCCAGCCACCAAGTGGAACGAAGGCTGGAATTAATAGGCACGGGCTAAGCTCCACACAAAACGCACCAAAAAAAAAGGTCAAACTTTGTTTTTTCAAATTCACAAAAACACACTGATTGTTTTGCATTTTTGTTTGTAGTTTTTGACCACAAAATATGCAGATCATGAAGAACAGATGTTGAAAATAGATTTTCTAATTTTTGAAATTTGATCCATGATACATTAGTCCCATCCGAATTAATATACGCTAACAAAAACATCAAACTCTATGTTCTCCATTTGAAGAACTTAGCTTATGGTCATCTTATTACATAAGATTGTGTGCCATCCAAAACCATAGACACTGTCGCATCTATACATTCAATGGTGAATGATTAACGGTACAGTATACATCAGCATTCTTCTAGTAAGATATAATAGCCTTGATTGAATAAGTCTCAATGGTAATATTCCAATAGACGCAGCCTGTTCCAGATCACGTAGTTTTTTGTTTTTTTTTCACATTATTTAGATTAAAGACAACATTCCCGCCTGTTATACCTGTACTCAATACGCCAAATATCTTCCTTGAGGAAAACCAAAAAAGAATAATTTAAAGACCTGTCATTCTCATTGGTATGGCAGAACTTTCCCTGAAAGAAATGAGCTGAAGAAAAACAAAGCTTTGCCTCTGTTAAAAAGTGGCACTGCATGGCCTGCACCTCTGAACGTGGAGAATGTCAACTTTCCATAATTTTGAGTCCACCCACCTACCTGTAACCATCCACAGATTATCTAAAAATTATCTGGGAAGTAAAAAGATTGGGGAAAGAGTGTCTAATCAATTCATATCAGAGTTTAGGATCATATTTCAGAAAAACAAAAAAATCAATCAATTTGTATACAAAATTTATGTTTTGATAATTTTATGTTGTCAAATTTGCATCTGTTCAAATGGGTTCAATTGATGTTAAGTTTGTATTTTTTTATATAATGGATTCATTTGATGGTATGGTGATTGAAATAACTTCTCACCTGCCCCTGATAATACCATGGCCGCCATTTACTTTTGGGAACTTGCAGAGCATTTAGACTGTACCTTGTTGACAGCACTGGAACCCGCCCATCAGTGTCTCCACTGTTAAATTCATTATTTATATGCATTAGCATCTATTGAATTAGATTCATGATACAATGTAGCGTTATATCATTTGAAATAAATATAATTTATATAGAAGTAAGTTTAAATAATATATTCTTAAGCATGATGTGTCTAATCAATACAATTTTACATAAGATATCTAAACAAATCAAAAATTAAAATGTAATATTTAAACTAATGTAAAACCTGTAAACCCATATCCTTAGACCTGCCTCCATAAGCTTAAGATAGGCAGGTAGTACAGATGCTCGGGACTCTGCCCACCCATTGAAGATATCATCGCTGCATTGTGGAAAAATGATTTCAGTTTAATTATAAGTTGCTGAATAATGATTTGAACTATAAAAGAACCAATATGTTTATGTTAAATGATATAAATTGTCTTTCTGAAGCTAAGGTATATATGTGGTTGCCACTGTTGAGAGAAAACCTTACTTGCAAATTCTCCAATTTCTAAGGTGTGAGCCATTGAGGACATGAAGAGCTTTCTGAACATTATATCTGTTGTAATAGACTGCGGCATAGCCATCAAGACAAGGATCATATCCACCAACCATCCTCCTTTTCATCTGCATAAGGAATTGAAAAATGTGTGACATCAGCAGTCATGAGGGTTTTGCATTTATTGAAAAAAAATGTGAGTTTTAGTTTGCATCATTGTGGAAACTAAGCTCCGGAGAGTTTTTCAAAGGGTCTCGCCTATCATGTGATTGGATCCTAATGGAAAAGAAGAATACCAACAGCATTGAGATAGAAAGATACCTTGTTAGCTGAATATTTGAATTGGTTTCCCTTGCTTTTTGCATTTTTTGTTGTGTTCTTGTGAATGCATGTAGGAGTGTACAGACTATACATGTCTATGTTGTTGAGTTGATCATAAACTTCATTTATAGCATTTCTGCAGTTTTTGTTGCCCAATGTATTGTTAGAATCAAAATCACAGTTCTTTACGATGGCTATGTGGGTTTCATCTGATACCACAGCATGGCTCCATGCATAATCCATTTGACCTCGCCAATCATTAGCATCATGTGTTTCAGGGTTGCCCACCTGAATTGAGCAGTTTATACTTCAACATTTCCAATCATGAAAAGAAGTTTTCCATTAGAACTAAGCTGAGAAAAAGGCATTGCTTACCATAAAACCTTTGAGATTTATATAAAGGTTCTTGGAAGAGATTTTATTTTGATCATGTATGAGTTCTGCAAGCTCAGGCACATATTTGCCTGGTAAAACAAGGACAATTGAATGTATCAATTAATAACAGAGATGGGTTTACTTAAGGCAGTACATAGAAATTGAGTTAGACCCCACACCTGCATAGCTTTCCCCTGCAATGTAGAACTCATGTGTTCTATACTGAGGGTAAATTCCAAACCAGTTTTGAAGGAACATGTATGTATCATGAGCTGTGGAGTTGAAACCATCATTCAATCTCTAAATTAGTCTCAAACAGGAATTCCAATATAAAATATTTTAAAGAGCATGAAATGTAAGAAAAAGCTTGAGCTTCTTACCAGTAATGTTATCTCCAAATATCTTGTAATCAGATGTTTTATTAGAGTAGGAAAATCCCACCCCTACTGGAGACTCCAAAAATAAAATATTGGCTTCTGATAATCAAACCATGAAATTGTGAATGGTGTTTAAGATGTGTTACTCTGATAAATGTGCTGCAAGATAAACTAATGAATTCAATCCACATTCCACAAGCAAATTGTGCTAAAAAAATATACCTCTGTTCCATGAGTACTCATTGAAAGAAAGAGTCTTTCCATCTCCATTTATGATGAAAGGTCCAATCTCTTGTGTTGCTCCGTAACCCACAGATGAACACCCTGGACCTGTTGAATGAATATCGTTGTTACATTAATGCAATAAATCACAACATTGGAATATCTAATACATTTAGTTATAAAAAACTGCCATGGGCTACCACCTCCATTAAGCCATAGGACCAAAGGCCTTTTCTCTTTGAGAGTAGCAGCCTCAAAGAACCAATAGAAGAGAGCTCTTCCATTTTCTTCATTCACAGTCACATAACCGGAATAGTGGTTAAACCCCACTTTAGGTTGCCCGGGCAACTGGGTTACTAAATCTTGATTCGTACTAACTTTCCATGTGTATCTACTGTCTATATACTGTGAGTGTGCCGCAGTAATCATACAAAAACCCAAAAAAACCCACAAGGGCAGATAATCAGCCATTGTTATCCTATCTTGACTACCCTTTTCTGCTCTTAAATCCTGCCATTCTCCCACTGCTTACCACTACATTTATATAGCTGTAAGAAGTATTAAGGATTTGTAGATTATAACTTAATGCGGGCATATGGAGCTGACATTCCAGGCATTAAATCTATAAGACGAAGTCTGTCTGAGAACCATATACATCATCTTTGAGCAAGTCAGACGCTTTTAAATTCAGAAATTTCTCTTCAATAGACAACTTAGATGTAGAATTTAAATTTCAAGACCTCATGATGAAACTTGAAAATTATTACTAGAAAATCAAAGAGTTCTAGAATTGGGTCAGCCAACGATTGATCTTACCTTAGGGTTAGACCCATTAGGTTGGGTGTGAGCATGGTGTTGAAGATACGTAGATATTTGGGTTTAAAATAATGCAGAAGAATTTGCTACAATCAACGTGAACATCACAGAAATCTCGATTGTCTTGGTTTCCTTTGACTGGATTCCAACTTACAGAGTTGAGTAAACAAGTTTTCACACAAGATAAACGCTATCCAACAAAATATTTTCATTTGGGTGCCTGAAAATAAGCTTAAGAAAAGATTATATTCTACTTTAATTGCGTTAGAATTCAAACCAACAAAAACTTCCAGAATCCTGATAAAATTACATTAGTATTCAAGTTCACACAAATAGACGCTTCATCGAACATATATGTTCATAAGAATTACACAGGGTTTTGAGGACTCAGATTTTCCCATATATTCAACAAACTTTAACATTAGTGCCTGGCCAAGCATTAACACCTTCATACTCTGCATTATGATAATAGTAGGCTGTGGTGTTGGAATTAATCCCAACTACCCACCTTTACTCCTCTGTAGATCAGCATTTCAATCCGCCGTCACAATGTTCTGTCTGCTCATTCAAGCGTGTGAAACCTCACTTTTCCAGCTCAGATCCAGTTCTCCTATCTTCTCATTCAAGCGTGTGAAACCTCACTTTTCCAGCTCAGATCCAGTTCTCCTATCTTCTCATTCACTGCATCCAGGACAGATTCAAAATATGAATTAATTGCATGATCATCTCCGTCAGTTTTTCCCACACTGCAGAATTAATTGTTATTAATCTCATTTCTGTTTTGTTAATTTTACTTGGCATGTTTGTTGAATGAGGACAGTCAGTGATAAGGTATATCATGTACGAGAAAAAACGGGGATGTCGGGATGTCTGCAGTTTTTGCTGCAGCTACAGTTTGAAGCAGCCAACAAAGACAGGGGCTCTGTTTTTTCTGAGTGCAATGAAAGAGCAGCAGCTCTGTGTCTGTGTTTCTATACAATGAAATTTTATATGATTTTTGATATTTTCTATATAACATTTCCACGCTCATCTCTGTCATTTCTTTTGCTGTCGTTGTCTCTGTTTCTCCTCTGACTCTGTGTAATGAACCCAAGAACAGTCGCCGAAGAGGTTTTAGGCAGAGTGGGCCTTATCGGTTTCCTAAAATCGTCAATGGTGGCCTTCTCAATCTCGCAGGCTTAGATCCTCGCTGGACTCTCTCGCAAGTCTGACCCTCCAAAAAAAAAAAAAAAAAAAACAGAAATACCCCAGTTACAACAGATTTTATCCAACATAATAAATAGATGTTTTCTGTGACTGACTTATATATGCAATCAAATTGCAGAATAGGAATACAGGGGATGTCTACAGTTTTTGCTGTAGCACAGTAGCAATAGTTTGAAGCAGCCAAGGAATACAGGGGACTCTGTTTTGGTTGTACCTGAATGCAATGTTCATTTGAACGTGCGAGGTTGTGAGGTCATTGGAAAGATTATGGTGAAGGTATGAGATGGAGAACTATTTTAGAGATTGCTATTGATTCAGAAGTATTTGTTGTTGGCTAGATTTTGTGTGTTTATAGAGGAGAATAAGGTTCATCCTAATCAGATTATCTTATCTTCCAAATATGATGAGTGAATGTTCTGCTTGAGCAACAAGAAATATCATTTAGTTTGGAAGAAAAAGGAATAAATGTGTACTACAATTGGTAATTTGTAAAGTTTTGTAATGTCATTGTTGCTCCTCTTGGTTGTCATTGGTGTTTTACTCAGACTTTATTTTTATCCATCACGTGAAAACAGATCTGCACTTTTCCATATAATCATCTTCTGCAACCATTAATGCCTTCGCCTGATAGCTCATTAATATCATGGAAGGGTGGTGTCAAGTATAAATCAGCATTAATGAACGTTACTTGAATAGGCTTAATGTTTTACAGGTATAGATGTATGTGCATTGAAATGTCTTGTAGAAGGAGTTAAGACTATATTCAACAAAAAGTGTTCCTACTTATGGATCTCCTCACTCCCATTAATGGACCTGACATATTTGTCAAGGGACCAGGAAAATAAAGTTGTCTAGAACTTTCATTCCCAGGAATTTGGTTTTAGTATATAATTTTAGTTTATTAGGTTTTTTTTTTTTAATTTAAATTTAAATTTGATAGTCATAAAATAATTGTATTTTGCTTATTATTTCATGGAGAGGGTAATAGAAAAAACAAGAAGTTGATGTTTAGAGTTCAAAATTGGTTTTTTTAACATGTTCTTGTTGAGTATGTCCAACAGCAGATTGTTACTCTTTGTCTCTTTGGCGACTCTTCATATTTCCAGAGTAAAATCATTTGCATATGTGTTGGATATTGACTTGTATCTATTGTAATGTGAATAAAGATGATGTAGTCTTTAATGGTAAATGTAATTTGTTGTGTTGTATCAATCTTCTTATTGTCCCTATTTTTATTCTTTTTTTTTTTTGGTGTTAGTTATTCCATTTGTTCTTCAAACTCAACGAACCTAAGATAAGCCATGTATGATACTAGGAAGCCTTGCATGTTAAATTTTAAGACTTAAAAAAGTTTAATGTTTTCTACTTTGTTATTTTTGAGTAAAGATTCATAGTTGATCGACATGAGCCTCTAGGTCTTGCTAATCTCTCTTTCAAACAAGTCGTATTTGGTATCCATGTTAATCATTACAAAGCTAATGCAATTAATATTCATGTGAAACTAGGGGAAAGGCACCAGTAGTGGCTATAGCTAACTTCGCGTGTTCAATTGAGGTACCAAACGATATCGGATTTCGATGGTTTTTTTTTAGTTGTTTTCATATGCAACTTAACTTCTTAAAGCTAAGGTTTCAGCTTATGGCCAATAACAATGCACTCTATAGAAAACGTTATGCATGAAGAGGTCAAAAAGTGGTCCAAAAAAAGTGTTTACCGATACTTGACCCCCATTGCACCAATAATTATTCACTCAAATCACCAGTAGTGGTTCATAATTAAGCCAATCATGGGTCAAAAAATGACTCAAAAATCCAGTAGTGGTTCAATAAGTCACTAGTAGTGGTGCACAAATGAGCCAATCATGGTCAAAAAAGCTAAAAATTGACCAACTATTGGTATATAAATGATCCACTACTGGTAAATAAATGATTAAAATTGAGTGAACGGGTATAGGTGCTACCTCCACTACTGGTGCCTTTCCCCTAGTTCAACAATAATAGATTTCTTTAGAAAAACAAAAAGCTAACAATTTAACATCAATTGATGTCTTAAATCAGCAAGCTTCCAACAATTATTTCTAAACATAACTTTGTGGTTTTTATTTTTATTTTGATCAAAGACGTGTCCCCCTCTATAATTGTATATTGGTTAGATTAAATCCAAAGACGCTAGAGCATTAGGCACATAAAGCTTCGTTGATGAAAAGGCATGGAAATTACTTTGGTTGTCAATGGATCTTATTTTGTATCCTTTAATAAATGTCTTCGACTATGTTTACATTTTTAGGCAGTCATTATTTCTTCAAGCATGTTGGTCTTTTTCATGAAATTTTGGTAGTGGGATTTATCCCAATTGTGGATTCCTTCCAAGTATTATTTTGTAGAAAGTTAATGCCTTCAAGTTTTAGCCAATTCATTGAGTTCCTATTTGTATACTTGTATCAATTTTGCATTGAAATAGCTTTAAACAATCCCTTGCTAGCATTTCTTAATAATAGTGTGGATATTATTTTACATCAAAACTTGGATTTGAAGCAAGTCCTTTCAAATGTAGACAATGTCACTATTACGACCCTATCCTCTAGGATTAGCCCAAAGTTAAATCATATAAATCCTTTGAAAAACTACCACAAGAGGATAAAAATGATATGCAAAAAAGTTGACAAGATAATATAAAGATTCAATTGTTGGTCCTTCTAATGCTGGTGGATTTACCATGGCTTGTAGGAAAGTGAAATTTCACCTCCTTCGAATCCTAGAGGGCCTAAAGCCAGTAATTGAGATAAAAATGTGTTTGCTATTCTAGGAGACATACTCACTAGAATTCAAGATCATTAGGATGGAACCATTTCAAAAAATAGAAAATTAAGGGTATGATGAAATATTGTAGGATCGAGAAAGTCATGGTAAAATGTAGGGAACTCAATTTTTCAATGAGTAAGAAGATCATTTAACATTATGTCTTCCACCGTCTAGAGTTTTTTTGTGTGTGCCAAATTCCATTTTTAATATCTTTTATGCTCCTTTGTTGCCAAGCAAGTCTTTTATTTCTACAAAGAACCCTCTTTTTACTCCTAATATTTCTTAAAATTTTGAAGTTCAAGAGACTCTTCTTTTCTTTAGTAAGATTGAACATTCCCAAAACCATGTTATGGACTTTGATAAACAAGAAAACACTCCTATTTTCCATCCACGAGATAACTTTCTAAAAATAAAATTAAATAAAATCCCTTCATCTTGGACTATGGGTATCAAAGTAAGAATAAATAATAAGGAAGATAAGAGGCACTCAAAAGAGATTGTAAGATTGATTATGATAAATAAAAACAATTAGAAGAATACTTGCTAGGTTTAGATCTTCTCAATCCCATGGATTTATTCTTCCCTCATCCATTTTAATTATAATTGTTTCTTCTAGATTATAAGAGGGCTTGCCAAAAAATACAAATAGAATGCTATCAGAAGACTAGTTAAAGATGTGCTAATGTGTCTGATAACAACTCAGAAGACTCTTCTAATGAAGAGGGAGAAGTCTTATTCATGTTTGTGGATAATGTAGATCGAGAAGATGAGCCTGAGATAGACAGTGATCTTGACGTTGTAGATGTTAATCTTAAGGGTGGACTAGTTTGTTCTCTCAAGAAGATCAAAATGTTAAAGAAAAATGTTAATGCACAAAAGGCTTATGCTATCCAAGACAACAAAAATTTGATCAGCAAAATTCAAGAATTAGATCAATTGGGTGTTGATCTAAAATCACAACTTGAGGAGGAAAATAGAATTGAAGAAGTAGTGAATAATGAGTTATCCCTCAAGAAAAAAGATTACCAGGAAATGGAAGAAGAAATTGTCACATTAAGAAAGAAGCTTACAAAATATGAAAGTAACAATACACTTGATATCTGCCAAAGTTCAATGATGACAGGAAGTAGTAGGAAAATCAAGCACAAACATACTCAAAGTCTAAGCACAAATGTATAGTCACAAGTACAGATGTTGATAATCATGCTAAGGATAGCAACAACATTATCAAAAGATCATCTTTTGAAAGTGGAAGACTACCAATAAGGTTTAACACTCCTTTCTTTGGCTATTGCTTTCTTTGTAATTACCATGGTTACAAAATTAGTGAGGGTAGTCTAGCCATGAGAAAGAGAACAAGGTTGCCTAATAGAAATGCTTTTGATTTGATACATAATTTGAGATTTATAATTATTATAAACGTGGTCACATAGCCAACTTTGTAGATTGAGTGATGATAAGAAAAATTTGAAGACTAATACTAATCTTGCAAAGGTGAATAAAGTTAAGTTAGTTTAGAAACCAAAGCATATGAAGCATGTTGAGAAGTCAGTGTTTGTTCAGTAACACTACATATCAAAAATAAATACTTATGGATGATTAACACTGGTTTTTCATGTTCGAATTGATATGTCATCGATGTCAATAGTAGTGTCTTGGAGAGATCAACAAATATGTTGTAGTTGGAAAATGTTAGTTCAGTCAATGTTGATACTTTCTATAATCTCATAGTTTTGTTGAATGAGTTATGTGTCTGCAAGTTTTGTAAGGTTAAGTTATGAGTTTAATGTGGGTGTGAAATATTCTTATTAAGATAGAGAAGTTGAGGTTTGGTTTATAGTTAATGGATGATTTTCAAGCTGCATCACACACTTCAATATTATGTTTTATTAAAGACATAGTATAGACATATTGATTGTTGTTCTAAATCAAGAGCTTCTAATGTAATTTTTTTAATTATGTACTTGAGCAACATGAACATAACAATATGCAATAAGAGAAGAATAATAAGCAACAAGAGTAGAGTAATCATGATAGAAATGTGGATATTCACTATAATTATTGTGGTCATTAAAGTTAATACTCTTAGACATTATAATGATCCTCATGTTTGTTTTTAATGTTTAAATGAGTTCTCTCATGTATTTGGGTATGATACATTATAAGATTTTAAGTTTCAAACCCTAATGGTTAACCACTTTATTTGAAGTTGAACAATTAGTTGTCATTTTAGTTTCATAGATATAACTATTTTTTCAACTGATTGGACATAAGAGGATGAAAAGATGAAAACTTGATGGAAGTCAGCTAGAGAGTGAATGGGATTTATGGTAGAATTAATATGCTACAAAAGAGGTCGAGAGTTTGAGTATGTTCGTCAAATAATGTTTGGAGATTGAAATATATGTATATATGTTGTAACATATATCAAATGTTTTGCAATAAATTTAGTGATTATAAAAGAGGAACACTATTAGTGTGAGATTTGATTTGGTGAGAAGTTAAGTTGCATAGGTTTGTGTTTTGTAATGATTGAAGATAAGAAAATATTGTAGGAGTTCAAACTGTTACAGGCAAAAGGTAGTGATTAGTGTTATGTAGTGAAATAAAATTATCCTCTATATTCTAAATATTCTTCTTTGAAAGGATGTGCAAGGGTTGGTGCTATGAAATTGTACCAATGAGGGTTTGGTTAGTGAGACCTTGTTGATATGATTAGTGAGATGTTTTTCCAATGAGGCATACTTGTAATCACTGAAATTATTAGTCAGTGAGACCTAATAAAATATCTTTCATAGTGATTTTTCAACCATTAAGGGTTTCCCACTCAAAATAATTATTTCCTATGTTTTTTATTGGAAAAGAAGCCTAACGAGGGGGATGACCCTTACAAAACCCTAGCATAATGGTTAAAGAAACAATAGAAAACCAAAAGGAATGCTGACAGTTACAAAGAAAAGCCATAGATGACACTTTTTAAGCAAACCAACTTATCTTCTAAAGAGGAGCAATTAGGAGAATGAGGGGCCAAAATCCACTTACAACATCGAGGCCAACAAAGGCCTTTAACAATATACAAATGAAAACCCATTAGCTGGGGAAAACTAATAAGTGGATTATGAATAGGTCCCCACTCTTTCTCCTTGAAAAAAATATAGGCACACTCTAACTGCAAATCCACCCTCCAACAACTAAACTCCTTTACACCTCAATAGAAAAGGATCCCACCTCAATAGGAGCAAGGAGATAATAGATCAACAGGACAAGGAGAAATTTTTTATGCACCTTTAGGTAGCTACAAAAGGGGAACCATGAAGAATTAAAAACTTCCTCCTTCACAAAGTAAGCCTCCAACTCCATAAGAAGCACTTCCACCTCCATAGGAACTGTGAAAGAAGAAGTAAACTAAAAGTGCCACACCCTCATTTTGATCAGTAGAGCACCCCCCTCTACCAAATATTCCAGGAAAGCCCCCAAATAAATAACCAACATCAATAAAAAATAAAAGACTATAGTAGGCCCTTGAAAACTATCAACGAACCGCTAGTCACAAAATAAACCAAAACCCCTATCCAACCAGGTAGGAATGGACTGTCTAAACAAAATGGAAAGAAGCAAACAAACAAAATCAGTATGATCCATCACTAAAAAACCAAACCTATCACACTCAGGATTCAAGTAGTCTACCATCCAGTCACCACTCCAACTCTCCATATGATTAAAGAGTCACCATCTCCCTCCCAACAACGAGACCACCAACCACCCCATCTCCAGTCACCACAAAAGAAACCCAAAGATGCAACAACAAAACCTAATGGGAGGGGTTGTAAATCAACCTACTCTCATTAGAAAATGGGAGAAAGACCCCATTTGTTTGCTTCCAAAAAATTATTTTAATAGTCACATAAAAGGCAATCCACATACCTAGGATACCTTGATTCTCTCCTTTAATGTCATGGCCCACCACCTCTCCAGTCATTGCAAGAGAAACAAAAAAAAAGTGCATCCAAACCCATTGAAGAGAGTTGAATCATGCACTTCTCTCATTAACAAAGAGGGGAATGAACCTATTTTTTGAATGCCAAACTAATTCCTTAGACCCATAAAAGAGGGTCTCCAACATTCTTTGAAAACCCACCATCACTTCCTCAATCTCAGTGACATGGCATGTTACACCACTGGTACCAATAAAAATGCAGAAAAAAGCAACGCCCAAACACATTACAAGTAGTAGGATCTTGTACTTCTCTCATCAGGAACAAGGATATTGACCTTGTTAGTTGGATGCAGAACTACTTCCTCATTGAAATAATTCATGAAAAGAACATCCAAGAATCTTTGGACACCTAGCGACACTTCCTCAATCTTAACTTTCTCATCTTCAGACATGGTCGCGGGGTTAATCAAAACTTGTGCCTTACTCATTCTCTAGAATAATGGAGATTCATCGGTACTTTGTACCCCTGACATAGTAGTCCAAGGAAAGATCATGAGAATTCCAAGGTTTTAGCAGCAACCAATACATCACACATGCACCACCCCATCAGCCAACTTGAGTAAGACATCCTTCCAACACTTAGCATCCCAAAACACAGTTTTCACCATATTTGGCTTAAAACCCTCCACCAAGATGCATCACAGGGAGGAAAAATCTATGAAAACTCCCAATGCAAGCCATAGGGGTAAAAACACTTCCACCCCAGCCATCAACAAAACAAAGGTGTTGAAAATAGAGCAAAGGGCACGACAGTGTCCCTTACCTAGCAGAACAAAAATATCCTCCCTCACGCCACCAATAACATCCACCCCAAGCACATGAAAGTTCAAGGCCTCTACAGAAAATAGAGTTTCCAACAACATAATAGTATAAACACCATCCATCATGTACACATGAACATCACCAAGCAACCCAAAGTCCTAGTACGAGTGTGAGAAGTCATGCAATAGGAAACACACACACCAATAGGGGTTATGTGATATAAAAAGCCTTTGAATAGGGACATCCCTAGCCCACATAGGCTAGTTCAAGACATCACAACCACATAGGTTCCCAACAAAATGGGATCCATACGTAGCAGGCTCCCTTCTATAAAAAACACAACAATCCTCACACAATAGCATGACCATAACATGGGTAAAGCTGGGACTTTGAATGAACCACAAAAAAAAAATCTCATTGGGAGAGAAGAAGAAAAATGTCGTAGCACCCCTATCCATCGATCTCTCAATGAGTAGCAGGCAAGAGCCTAAGAAGCATAGCTTGAAAGTAATCCAAAAGAATCCACATGGGAGAAAAAGACTCTTAACACACAAACCCTATTAGAAAACACCAACAGCGGTAAAGAAGGGGCATAACAAATCACCATAGAAGAAAGGATCTTGCAATAGCTACTTGGGTCATCATCTTCATCCACTCCCCCTACAAGTTCAGAATTAAAAATATCACCCCCACTCCTCTTCCTGGTCATAGCCATTTTGTATTATTTCCTATGGTATATACAAGTATAATCCTTATCTTTTAGGATTCTTAGTGGTGTTATTCATCAGTCTAAAGGTACAATGATTATTTATAGGCACTATAATTGTTTGAAGGCATAATGTTTAAATATATATCATTCTTGAATTGGTTTTAGAGACCACTAATTCACCCTCCCCTCTTAATGGTTTGGTATTCCAATAGATCAAATCACATGATTGGTGACAAAGAGAATTTTATCAAACTTGAAAATTGTGATGGTGGGATTGTCATTTTTTGAGAAAATACTTCTAGCCAAAGCAGGTGTTTAGGAACCCTAATTTTGGATAATAATATACCCATTCATGATGTTTATTATATGGAATATCTAAAACATAAGTTTCCAAGTGTAAGTCATATTTGCGATAGTGGCTATAATGTTTTGTTTAATTCTCAAGGATGTGAGATATAAAAAAAAATTAGGGAAATCAGTTGCGGTAGGTAAGAGGACAAAAGGAAATGTATATAATTTGAAGGATATCTCTAACTATGACAAATAAAGCAATATTCTCCTTATGGGTCAAGTTGAGAATAGTTAATTGTGGCATAAAAGACTTGGACACCTAAAAATTTGACAATGTAGTCAAGATAAGAAAAAAGAAGAATGTTAGAGGCATGCCACTTATGCACAAGCTAGAAAATAACACATGTAAGGAGTGCCAACATGGGAAGAAAAAATGGATATTTTTACATATAAAAAGAGCGTGATTCATCCACTAGACCATTGCAACTTGTCCATGTTGATTTGTGTGGGCCAACTAGGACAAGGGCTATTGGTGGAGAGAAGTATTTTATGCTTTTTTTATGACTATGCCAAGATGACTTGGGTGGAATTCCTAAGACACAAATCCAAAGCATTTAATAGATTCAATGTTTTATATGAAAAAGGTTGAAAAGAAATCAGATCTGAAAATTAAATGTTTGAGGTCAAACAATGGTAGAGAGTATACCTCAAAGGCGTTTGAGGACTATTATAACATCATGGAATAAAAAGATAGTATTCCAATTTACAAGAACACCTCAACAAGTAAAAAGGAAGAAATTGATGGTGAAATATATGGCTAGAACCATTTTTTATGAGTCAAAGCTACCTGACATATATTAGAAAGAAGCCATTTATACAACACTATACACACTAAACATAACTCAATTAAGGGTCAAATCCAAGAACACACCATATGAACTTTAGTATGGTAGGATTTGATTGAGAGAAAAGCAGGTTTTGATGAGGCCCTGAAACCCATTACAAGAAAATTTTGAGGGGGACCTAGAAAACCACTAAGATGAGATAATGCAACAAATAAAGTGTTTGCAGAATAGTGGACTAAATCCAGCCAAAGGCCAATAGACAGACAACAACCAAAAACTGAGGGAAAAAACAACAGACTCCCTCAACCTAAGATCAAAGTTGCACAAAGAGACCATCATACAACCAGAAAGAAAATAAAGAACAGAAGAGGACTCTAGCCCCACCACCCACAACCAAAAGACAACTAAGAATAAACTTTGCCCCTCTGATTATGGGATCAAAGGGTCATCTCAAAAGAGGACAAGGAAGTCTTTGATTTTTTACCTTTTATTGTAACCCAACCCTCTTCCACCTTTTCATTAGCATCCTACCAATCTAATGAATCTTGCACAGGGTGACCACCAACAACAATCATGGAGCTAGAGATTGGGCAATCAACAATCTAAGAAACACCAAACATACCCTCAGTAGGTAAAGAATCCAATTCCCTATTAGAGGCAACACAATATTGAGACATAAAAAGTGTAGAACCAGCAACACCAACCAACCTAGTGACCCCTTCAAAAGAAGGGGCCACAACAGCCAAAGGGGAGGAACCCTCAACATCCACAAAAGAAAAAATAGATATGTTCAGCAACAACCTGAGGAACATGACTAGAAACAACCATGGAGGAAACACCAACAAAGTTCATAGTAGGAATAACATAGCCACCACCAAAATCCCTATCAGAACCAGCAGTATTCTGAGATATCACAGGAACAAAACCAACAACACCTGCTGTCCCAGAATCCCCATTGTGAGAAGAAACCGCTGAAACCGCCTGGGAGAAACTCAGTTGGAAAGAACCCTTCTTGATGCAGGAGCATCTTGGGGAATTTAGCAATCCTGTGTCAACCAAAAGATGTTTGAGTTAGGTTTTGGTGCTTGATAGGTGGCTTGACAGAGCTCGGTGGAAGTCTGGATGTTTTCGGTCATTTTGATGCTTGATGCTCAGTGGAAGGTGTGTTTTGCTTCACCAAAAAGACTCAGTGAATGTTGGATTTGGTTCTTTATTGAATGGGCTCGGTGTCTTTGTTAGTGCTTGGTACCAACTTGGAGTCTCAATTGATGGAGTTTTTCGACTCGCTTTTATAGACTGGGCAAATATAGGCCGAGATTGCATCCACAATTGGAGGGGGTCATTTGGACATGCAGAGTTCCAATGCATGATGCATTAGATATTATGTGGACCTAAATCTAGATTGGTGCATTCTTCTATGTATTTATTAATTATTTGAGGTTAACTCGATCATTTACACGTTTCATCATGGATTGTAATGGGTCGACTAATATTTTATTTTATTTGTAAAGTCGATTTGTGGCATGGTGTATAAAATGAGTGTGTAGGTAGCATTTAGAGAAGGAAGGAAAGTAGAGTGAAGATAGTAGCAAGTGGGTAAGAAGGAAAACTAAGGAATATTTCTTGGTGGCTTGCGAGCACAATTTTAGATCGTGCCTTATAGTTTCCTCTACTTAGCTGTAGGATTGATTGGTGTAGTTGGATCTTGCGAGATCTTGTTGAACTTTCTGTTGTATTGGTCGTAACTAGGAAGGCCTTACAACCTGACATATTCCTTTTAATGTTCATTTATTGAATAAAACTAGTATTTTATGTTAATATATTGTGTTTCTGATGTGTGGGTGTTCGCTGCTTGGTTGGACAATCTATTTTTAGACCCTCCATCCTTGTCACTGCATCACTTCTCAACCATATAAGTTTAGGAGAAGTAACTTTCCCCCAAGAAGTAGAATTTTTAATTTTCTCTAGCCCATAATGAGTCACCACATGACTCATTTTAAAACATCTGAAGGGGATCCCTTTATAATCTAAGGTTTAGATCCAACTACCCTTAGAAGATTTAATTAAAATTTAAGCAGGTAACCCCTTGGACACATCCAAATCAACTAGAATACGGGCGTAGGTGGAATGAAGAATACCATTCGAATCTTCATCCACCATAAAACAAAATCCCCAAGAGAATTACCCACTACCTCCATAAGAGGGAGATAGGGAAGGTGAACCCAGATTGGAATCTTGTTAAAATTTTCAAATAGAGGGTTGAAGTTAGAATGTTAGGGTTTAATCATGAGCATGAATATACCTTCCCAACTAAAAAAAGGATGACATAAAATATTTTTCTGTCCCCAATCAAATAAAATCTTGTAACAAAAAAACCTTTAGGCAAAGGAAAAATATTGACTAAACCATAAAGTAAGGATTCCCACTGATTGGAAATCCAACCATGGGGTATATGCACCAAGATGGGGGACCAAAAAGGTGCCAAATACCT
>MU227940.1:1723487-1742550 GCA_018584345.1 Thuja plicata | reverse complement strand
ATCAATTCAATTGACTAATAAGATTAGATGTGATGATGTATACTGGGTTGATGATCTTAAGTATAACTTGTTGAGTGTTTCACAGCTGAACACTTCTGGTTATAGAGTTGAATTCCATCACAGGAAATCAAAGATCTATGATGACAATGGAGAATTAGTTAGAGGTGGTGAGCAAACAAAAGGTAACTTGTTCTATCTGGATTTAGCTGAAGAAACATGCTTGTTTGCATAATATAATGATGTTTAGCTATGGCATAAGAGGATATGTCATGTTAACTTTGATAACTTGGTAAGCATAAGTTAAATAAAAAAGGTTAGAGGGCTGCCTAAGTTAAAGAAACCTGAGAATGCAATGTGTAAGCAATGTCAGTTGGGAAAAATGACTAAATCTAGTTTTAAAAGAAAAACTCATAATTTTGAGAATATTCTAGAATTAGTTCATACTAACCTTTGTGGACCTATTGGTGAGAAAATTTACCGTGGAGACAAATATTTTATTCTATTTGTAGATGACTACTCTAGGATGATGATTGTTAAGTTTCTCAAAGAAAAATCTGATGCATTTCAGTTATTTAAGTAGTACTTGGCAAAAGTTAAAAAGGAAATAGGTAAGAGTTTGAAATGTCTGAGATCTGACAGAGGAGGAGATTTTATTTCTAATGAGTTTAACAGGTTCTGCAATGACCAAGGGATAAAAAGACATATGTCAGCACCTAGGGCGCCGCCACGGAATAATATAGTTGAAAGAAGAAATCGATCTATCTTGGAATGTGCCAGAACATTAATGATGGAGAAAAATGTTGCACAAAAATATTGGAGAGAAGTTGTAAGTACAGCTATTTATACCTTGAACAGAGTACAAGTCAAGAAAGGTACAATTTCTACACCTTATGAGCTATGGTATGGATATGCACCTACTGTAAGTTACTTTAAAGTCTTTGGGAGCAAAATTTTTATACTGAAGGATAACAGAAATGGTAAACTTGATGCTAAAGGAGAAGAAGGCATATTTCTTGGATATTCTACTAAGAGTAAGGTGTACAAATGTTTGAATTCTAACACTAACAAAATTGTGGAAAGTGCAAATGTTAGAACTGATGAATATGCAGAAAGAAATGAAGTTGAAAGCATGATTGAGCCTGAAAGTTACAGATCATTCACATATTCTGAAGAAGAGGATTCTAACAAAATTGAAAATGAAGTTGTTGAGCAACATTCTGCACCTGCCGAGACACAGAATGACATTGTTGGGCAACAGGAAGTGGCTGTCGAGCTATCTGATGGAGATGCCGAGTCATAGTTTCACCCTGAATTGAACTTGAATGATCAAAATGAAGCTGAGAAAGAGCCTACTTTGGAAAAATATGTAAGAATTGCACCATAAACGTGATCAAATCATAGGAGCAAAGGATTCTGCAGTCATGACAAGAGGCAACTTAAGAGAAGACACATGTTTGTTATCTAATTTTGAGCCTAAGACAGTAAAAGATGCTTTGGACAATGAAGACTGGATTCAAGCCATGAATGAAGAGATAGACCAAATTGAAAAGAATAAGACAGGGACACTAGTACCTAGACCTGACAACAAAAATGTAATTGGTACTTAGTGGGTATTCAGAAACAAGCTGAATGAACATGGAGAGGTAACAAGGAATAAAGCAAGACTGGTATGCAAAGGTTATGCACAAGAGGAAGGAATTGACTATGGAGAGACATTCACCCCAGTTGCAAGATTGGAGGGTGTGAGAACTCTACTTGCATATGCAGCCTACAAAGGATTTAAAGTCTATCAAATGGATGTGAAGTCTACATTTCTAAATGGGATACTAGAAGAAGAAGTATATATTGAACAAGTTGATGGATTTTTTGACCCAAGTAAGAGGAACATGGTTTGCAGACTACACAAAGTGTTGTATGGACTGAAGCAAGCACCAAGAGCATGGTATGAAAGATTGCACAATTATGTGATGAAGATTGGATTTGCAAGAACTAATGACAACAACAATCTATATTTGAAAATAGAGCAAGGTAAAGGAATTTTATTGGCTGAAATTTTTGTGGATGACATCATATTCAGTGGACAAGATATGATATGTAAAGAATTTTCAAAAGAGATGCAAAATGAATTTGAAATGTTTATGTTTGGTGAGATAAAATTCTTTGTTGGACTACAAATACATCAAATGAAGAATGGTATCTATATTACACGATCAAAATATATCAAGGAGATACTAAAAACTTTTGGTATGGAAGATTCAAAACCAGTGAGTACACCCATGGCTACTAGACAGAATTTGACAAAGAAGGATGATACAAAAGAGGTAAATCAAACACTGTACAGATCAATGATTGGTAAGCTGCAATATGTTGTACATTGTAGACCTGATATTGCATTAGCAGTTGGAATTGTTGCTAGATTTTCTGCTAATCCAAAAGAGACACATATAATGGTAGTGAAAATAATTTTGAGATATTTGAAAGGTACAGAAGACTATGGTCTATATTACAAAAGGAATGACAAGTTTGAACTCATAGTTTATACTGATTCTGACTAGGCCGATAATGTTGATGATAGAAAAAGCACCACAGGAGGAGAATTTATTTTGGGGAAAAGATTAGTTTCTTGGGTAAGCAAGAAATAGAATTGCACCTCACAATCTACTGCTAAAGTCGAGTATGTGGCAGCAGCAGTTAACTGTTCAAACATTGTGTGGTTGAAGATACTACTGAAAGGTATGAAAGAGGAGAACACAGAACCAGTTGTCATATATTGTGATAACACGAGTGCCATTAACATTTTCAAAAATCATGTAATGCACTCTAAGAGAAAACATATAGCTATCAAGTATCATTACTTGAGGGAGCTAGTTCAGAAGAAGGAAGTGAGACTGGAATATGTGAACACTAAGGAATAGTTGGTAGACATATTTACAAAAGTGTTACCCAAGGATTCTCATGAGTACCTAAGAGGTAAATTGGGGGCAATTGACCTAGCAGAGGCTAACTAGTTCGAAACGGTATTGTTGCATCAAATGTTTTAATAAGAACACTTAACACATTGATGCACAGTAAATCACATTTTTAGGATGCTGCCTAAAAACTGTGAAGTAGAAAACCAGAACAGAAAAGTAAATCAATCATATACAAAGATGAGAGGAATAGCATGATACAAAGGTTAGAACAGAAGAATCTGCATGATAAAGATGTCAAAATCTTTGACATTGTTGTCAAAGAGGGAGATTATTGCTAAAACAACAGATACAAAGGGAAATATTACTGAAAGAGGGAGCTGAATATTAACAAAAAATATCAGTATGATTATAGACACAGAGGGAGTCAAAATGAAGCTAAAGACATTAATGAAGATTTGTTCATATCAGGAACACAGGCACTTTTTGGATTGTATGGTAACTTTGGTTAGAAATTATTGTTTTATAGTTTAGTGTTTCCATCAATGTCAAAGAGGGAGATTGTTGGAAAGATTACTACAATGTAGACAATTATTATTTTGTCATTGATGTCAAACCTTAACTAGTGAGACTATTGCTATATGTTTGAGTACCTTATCCATTGATTGATGAAGATTTGAAAAGAATGGGATAACAAGAAGACCAAGAAAATGGTTGAGTTATGAGTATACACCAGGGTACTTGATCATTTGGCACTTTGGCAAAGTGATACATTGTTTATCTAACACTGACAGTTCACTGGAAGGTCAATGCCGAGCAAAGCAAAGTCGATGCCGAGCAAAGTGAAAGGTGATGTCAAGCAAAGCAAAGATGATGTCGAGTGCCTGTGAAATGCCGAGGGAGATAGTGAAAATCTGAGCAATAGTATTTTGATTATTGATGAGATTTGAGATCTATGGCTGACATAATTGATTTTATTGGGCTATGCATTATTAATTAAGATTGGTCCATATTCATTTAATTCACAGGAAACCATTATTAGTGCATGGATTCAATGTTTAATTAATGACTGTATTGGAGAAGTAAATTAAATGTAAAGATGGAAAGATCCGTTGGATCTGACCTAACCTAAGATCTATGATCTTGGTTAAGTAGAAAAATATTTATCTGACCTAGATGAAGAGGTATAATATAACCTACTGTGGTTATTTTTATTGTATCCAAGTGTAAGGAGAAGTGTAATGCAAAGTGTTGCATGGTTAATTGACTGATTGGCAAGACCTAGCAGAGAAGGCTGAGCAGAGAAATAGAGAGAGATTGCTTGACAGATTTCCAAGTAGATATGAAGTTTGAGATGAAAATGGAGGCCACTCAGTGAATTAGCATTAGAGCTTAAACTAGATCTAGATTTGTAAAGTAAGTTGTATGAATCAGATCACACATGTTGATTA
Organism: Thuja plicata; assembly: GCA_018584345.1. Taxonomy (NCBI): domain Eukaryota; kingdom Viridiplantae; phylum Streptophyta; class Pinopsida; order Cupressales; family Cupressaceae; genus Thuja; species Thuja plicata. The sequence goes on along the minus strand of MU227940.1, from coordinate 1,738,190 downwards.
CTTTCTAGTCATTGTATCATTTCAAATCCTTTAACCAGGTTGACCTAATATTCATTGTATAAATCCGTTGAACAAGGTGAAATTCAGATTGGAATGTTCTAAGTCCTCTAACAAGGCCACTCCTAACAGGGTGATTAAATAATTTAACCAGGTCACATTTGACAGTGTGTTTTGTAACCTTTAACAGGGCTGGCTCCTCACATGGCATTACTTCAGAAGAGTAAAATTTTGGTAGCATGTTACTGGTGGTTTTTCCCATATTGGGTTTCCACGTTAAATCATGGTGTCAAAATGTGTGAATGTTATTGTCGTGTTTTACTGTTAAGTTTCTGCAAGCTTATTTCATTAGTATAGTAAACTACACACTTTTATTGTTTATTACTGCCGAGCAGATCTGAGTTGTTAAAGTTGATTTAAAGTTTCATATGGGCACATCTAGACCTGACGATAACTGATTCACCCCCCCCCCCCCTCAGNGATTCCCCCCCCCCCCCCCTCAGTTATTCTAAATTCATATTAACAAATATACACATTCATCAACTTTATCATCTGACAAAGGTGCATGTGAAAATAATGCTCAATGAAATATGTCATGGGCTCATATGAAGTAATGTGGTAATGATGGTAAAATGATGTAATTACATCTATATGGATTCATCTATGTATGATGTGGATGTCACATGTGTATGTGAATATGCCTAAGATGTCATATTATGGATGGATGCACTCATGTGGATGGCATTTCATATGAAATGTGATGCATATCATGGTGTTGATCACATGATGGTGGAAATTGATTGAATAGATGAATGAAATGCATAATATGAAGGTGATTTATTTGAATAAGTTTCAATCTTTAATTAAAACTTGTTGAATCTAATGTCTACTTGTGTTTCCTGAATTAGGGACATGAAAATTTCTCTTTTCTCATCCCTCCTTATCACTAGAGAGAGAGAGAGGGTTCACATCTCCCTTCCCCTTATTTATTTCTCTTTCCCCCTCTCCACTTCCCCTTATAGCTTTCCACCTCTCCCTCTCTCCCCTGTCTCTCTCCCCTCCCTCTATCTTAGTCTCCATCTTTCCTAGTAGTATTATCCTAAATTTTCATGACATCACTCTTAAATGGAGAGCTTGGAGGAAAGATAGAGTGTGTGGTAGGGGGATGGGGAAGATAATGGGAAAGTGAGAAAGGATTCATATTTTCTCCATTACTTGAAGAGTAAGATTGTGAACTTCAATCATTTCTTTGAGAATGCAATGTGTTTTTTGACTTGCACTAAAATATACATTTCAATTCAACATAGAAGACATGGAATAATTCTATATCACCATTAAAAATAAAATAATTTTGAAACCAAGATGAAATAAATCACAAAACAATGTGATCCAATCATATTCTTGTAGATACTTATAGATTTCTTTAAGGAACAATGGTAGTCATATTAATGAGTGGTAAAGCATTGTAGAAGATGGATATAATCATTTCCCTAGAGTCTTCCTATTTTTTATATGCACATGTATTAGAATTCGGTATAGACAATGTTAGAACTTCTCATCTAAGTATATATAAACAAAAATAGAGAGAGGGATATATTGGAGTTGTTGAAAAAATGTCAACCCTACAACTCCCAAGAATCACCTCATGCAAACACCTGTCATTGAAAGAGAGAACCAAAAGCTATGGAGGCTAGAAATAATAGATCTGTGAAAGAGGAAACATCCTTAATTGATTCAATAATAGAATATAGAATATAAGATAATTCATGATCAATCAGAATTAAAAATCAAATACAAAGAGGTCCAACCTTATAAAAGGTGATCAAAACCCTAAAAAGGGAAACTCTAGGTCGCATGAAAATAATTAATAATAAAATTAATTATTATATGCCTAAAGTTTATCTTAAGTGAACTAGAGACAATAAGTGACTTAATAATTAAATCAAAATGAGTTAATTAAAAAGTGTAATAACTTATTACTCTAACACCCCCCACCCCCTCTTAAAATAAACTTAGGGAGTAGCTAAAACCTAAAAAAAACTACTGAAAGCAGGAAATGGGTCCTGACAACAAGGCCTGATCAGGTACCCAAGTACAAAAATCTCTGTAAAGAGGAGAAAAGGAGAAAACCGAATGGGAAAAACCCCTCTCTAAAAAGAGATGAAGCCTAGTGAAGGACTAGAGAAGCCTCCAAACTAGAGAAATTTCCAGAAGATAGGAATAAAGGAAGAACATGAAGAACGTCACTGAAGCATGAAGTCGCAAACACTGTCGAAGAATAACTGCTGGAACCTCCACTGTAAAGGAACATGATCAGGTAAAGAAGACTATAATCAAAGCCTGAAGAGTTGATCAATCAAAGATGGAAGGATGCTTCCAAAATAGGAATGAAAGAGTGTTCATATGGTAAATGATCCATCTCACTAAAATGCATAGGTACCCAGCCATTGCAACTGCCTAGTACGTGGGGACAAATACTGAATACATAGATCACTCCATCAAAAAAATGAAGCATTAGAACCAATAGGAGATACCCCCATAATGATGATATGGGAGAGACATGATAGGTACACTGAACTAGATTGCCAAGAATCACTGCATGATGAAAAACTAGGAATATAGAAAGTGCAATAGAAAGTACAAGCACATATAAAGGATGGTGTCATGGAGGAAACACTTTCTTGACACACATCATGATGCTAATGTTGTGGAAGGAACACTCACTTGACAAAGGCAGATGGAAAACAAAGAACACATCAAACCACCCCATGGCACTTTATAATGTAGTGCAAGTACAAATAGGCACAAAAATGTCCAATATCCCAAGCATACATCAAATGGACTTTATCCCATGTGTTTGCAAAAAATAAAAGATACTAAAATAGATGTCTAAAATGCTCAATAATGACAAAAACAATTGTATGAACATGAGTAACAGCTAAAAAGGAGTCATCTCATGCAAGGAAAATGATCCCAAGACCTGAAATATCCAAGATATCCACCAAATTGCAAAAAAGAAAAAAAAAAACTAAATAAAATGTACCTGGAGAAGATGTTGTATGTGAGACACATATAATAAGATAGAGCACTAAACCATCTTTCCAACGACATATGAAAGTAAAAAAATGGAGTCCGAACGAGCAAGATATGGCTCCTAGAGTGCAAAAATGAACCTTGACTTTGATTGACAAAAATAGCTGCAAGATGGAAAAATCTAGAAAACTAAACCTCCAAACTAGCTTTCTGATGATATCTCGTTCGCTAAAAAAAGCCTTTGTTTGCTCCAGATATGAGAAAAAAATGACAAGACCCCAAAGACAATAAAAATAGCCTTGGTGGCACTCTGGCTGAGCGGTGGTGCACTGGTGGTGTTCTGGGTGGAGCGATGGAGGAGGTGGCTGGACTAGCGACATGGCGATGGTGCTCGCTAAGTGTGCAGTTCAGGTGAGTATGTAGCTCGTTGAGCATGCAACTCGCCGAGACTACATCTTGGGTGAGTTTGTAGCTTAGGGCAGCGTGATGCCCAAAGCGCAACGCGCTTAAAAAAATTTATAATAATAATAAAATTGCCAATTTAGTACGATGGAATGAAAACCGAGGTGAAAATCAATTAATAATTGTTTTTTTAAAACAAAATTATTGAAAAATGTGTCAAGGTCATACAAGCAAAAAAGAGGGCCTCAGATTTTAACTGTATCCAAATTGGACGAGCCTTATATGAAAATAGGGGTTTTTGGGCGTTCTAGACACAATTGTGAGGTTGATTTGTGCCAAAAGTACTCTAAAAAATAACTCCCACCATATCCACAAAAATCTGAAACATAAAACCTCTTGAAAACATAGATCTAAAGAACAAGGCCAAATCTCTCATGAAGAGAATAGAGGCATGAAGATCTGAAGCTCTGATACCATATTGGATTTGATGAAAAACTATCTGTAGACGTCCAAAAATATTAATTTAGTTAATAACTCATTTATATTCATCTACCTATTTAATTTAGTCAATTAAATAGTTTCCCTTCTAGTATTTAAATGTAATTTAAATACTATCCCATGTGTTTATATTCAAATACATTTGCCTTACAAAATCCATTTTTTGATAAATTTTATATTTATTAAATTTCCCTCATATCCCTAATTCTTCTAAACTATGATTAATCCAAATTTAATGTGAATGATAATCTAATCCTAAACTAGACACCTATTAATGCAATCTAGAAGCCTACCCAAAGCCTACCCTACTCCTTCCCTACCCCTACCTATCCCACTTGCTAAGCCTACTTTCTCACTTAAACACCCACTAATCACACTTAAAAGGTGATTCCTAACCTCATTAGCCCCTAATGGAATGCTCACACATGTGTGAGAAACCCATCCCAAGAGAGCCACCCAACCCTTTTAAATGCTCTTACAACCTTGTCCCCCACTCCTTTCTCTATGGTTTATCACACATGTGTGAGAAACCTTGAGCCTCAAAAATCCTTAAAGGCTCTTTGTTAACCTTTTGCAACCATCTCCTCTAGTCTATGTGTCCCTTATGTGACTCCTATGCGGATGCCACATAGGTTCCACTTCATCCAAGCCCTCATCCTTACCCTAAAAATATATAAATAGAGGGCTTTATCTCTTACATTTCACTCTCACTCTTGCATTGTTATTATGATAATTTAGTTATAGAGTTCATACTAGTTCTCATGATTTTTATCTTAGTTCTTCATACTAGCTCTTGAATCTCTCTTTTTCCATCAATCTTGCATTCATATTTGCATTATTTTGGGGATTTATCCATTTGTGTTTGAGAGAGCACATCCACACTCCATCTTGTGAGCAAATCTAATAAGTCTTTAATAGGTTGCAACTTATTGCAGCTCAATCCGATGTTATGGGTATTTCTTATTGTTTTCATGTTTTGAATATTTTCATATGCTAACCCACTAATGTTTGTATGTTTAAGCTTGATCCCAATAGGTTGAAGATTTCCACATACACACTATCAACCCTACAGCTCCCAAGAATCACCTGCATGCAAATGCCTATCACAGAACAAGAGAAGCAAAAGTTACAGAGGTCAGAAACAACAGATCTGTGAAAGAGGAAACATCCTCAATTGATTCAACAATATAATATAGAATATAAGATAATTCAAGATCAATTAGAATTAAAAATCAAACACAAAGAGCTCCAACCTTATAAAAGGTGATCAAAACCCTAAAAAGTGAAACTCTAGGTTGCATGATAATAATTGATAATAGAATTAATTATTATATGCATAAAGTTTAGCTTAAGTGAACTAGAGATAATAAGTGACTTAATAATTAAATCAGAATGATTTAATAAATAAGTGGAATAACTTATTACTCTAATAGGCTAAATATCTATATATAGAGACAGACAACGAAAGATATAAATAGAGATAAAGATATAGGGAGAGGGGGAGAAATAGATAAAGAGAGAGGTAGATGGGGAGATAAATACAATGGCAGATAAAAATCTCTCTCTCTCTCTCTCTCTAAACCATATATCCTTTTTTTATTTCTCCCTTTCACCCTCTTTATTCCCCCTCTCACTTTCTCCCTCTTTTCCTTCTCTCTCTCTTCCCTGTCTCTCTCCTTTCTGTCACCTTCTACCTCTCTCCCTTCCTCTCTCTTTTTATAAACCTTAAACCTTAAACCCTAAAACTATAAGCTCTCTCTCTCTCTCACACACACACACACACATATATATATATTTGATTTTATCTCAAATTAAAGGTTTGATATCGAAATGCTAATTTTTCCAAGTAAAAGAGGCATGCACACCTCAACATTATTATATTGTAGATGTGAAGTTTTAGGTTGAGCTACACAAAACATTTTTCAACCTACACAAACTTAGTTCATAGTTGGTAATATTATATTTTTATACTTATTTCATGTATCCTTATGTAAATTCTATTTTTCATCAAATTAGTAAGTTCTTATATGGACTCATACTATTAGATTATTATTTCATTTCCAAATACACTTGATTATCTGATCCTATGTCTTATCATAATGAGAAGGATATATTATGAAATTGTAAAAGATGTCATTCGCCTATATAAATTATATTTGTATATTGTTTGATGACATATCTAACTCTCTAATCATATCTCATTAAAGACCTTTTTTGTCCCCCTCCATATATCTTACCCCTATATTTCCCATCGCTTCTCTATGTTTCCCCTCTCTCATTCTCTCCCTTCCTCAAGCACTATTTCCCCCTCCTGCTTACCCCTTTCCTCATTTTCTCTCTCTATCACTTGTCTATCTATTCCTCTCCCTATTTGATTAGGGTTTAGGGTGCAAGAATGTTGGTACTAGGTTTAGGTTAATTAAGGTTGAGGGCATTTCCTATGTTGATACTTCTATCTATCTCTCCCTCTTCCTCTCTCTTCTCTATAATTTATCTAGCTCTCTCCTTCTCATTCATCCCCTATCCATCTATTTATCCCCCTTCCTCCTTGAAACTCAATCTCACATCTTTCTCTCCTCCCTAGGTATATAACCTATATTTTCTTTTATTTTATTTCTCCCTTGTTCTCTTACTCCCTACATGTTTACCTCTCCTCCATCTCTTCTTACTCCTTTATCTCTCGTTGTTTTTTTTCACTCATCTTCTCCCTCCCTTCCATCTCTAGGTTTCTTCCTCAATTATTCCTCTCTCCCTATGTATCTTCCCCAACTTGTTTCCCTTCCATCTCTAGAGAGAGAGAGAGAGGCCCCTCCCACCCTCCATTTATCCTTCCACCTTATTGACTCCCTCTTTCCTCCTCTCTTACTATCTCCTCTCTCCCACCACTCTTTCTTGTCCTCTCTTACTATTTCCTCGGTCTCTTCCCCCTCTCTCTTTCCCCTTATTTCCTCCCTCTTCCTCTTTCCTCTTTTCCCTTCCCTCCTCTCCCTTTCTCCATATGTCTTCCCCTCTCTCACTCTTTTCCTCTCTCCCTCATCTCCCTCTCTCTCTCTCTCCCTTACTATATCACTCTCCATTCTCCCTCTCCCTTTACATTTCCTTCCCCTCCTCTCACTCTCTCCCTCTTCCCCCTGCCCCATCTCTCTTTGGTGCAAGTGCACCTAGTCAAAGGAGAATTATCCAGGAGGTCAATATGAGATATTGTAATGTTTTGTATTCAAAAGGTCATTAAGATGTATTTTTATGTCATGTGATTCATTTTCAATGATGGGGAATCCATATGTAAAGCAATTGTCATGAAAGTGTGAAAAGTTGTCTTAGATGTCCTAGAAGTCCTAAAATTGGTCAATGGGTCAAATCTTGAAACTAAGCCTATGGAAGGGAAAATAAATTGCATTTGGTCATTTTTATTCCTTTTTGACATGGTTGTAATGTTTCTGGATCCACATGGGGTTAGGAAGAGAAAAATTGTAAATGTGCATAAAAAGTTGTAAATGTGCAATGTTGCAAAATCGCACTTTTGCAACATTTGCACCCAATGTTTTCAAAAGTTAGTTATGGGGTCATACCTGTCAAAAAAAGGTATAAATATTTTGTATTAAAATGTTCCAAACACTAAATAGAGGAAGGAGCTAAATTTTGAAGATTTTTTGAGCAATTTCATATTCTTGTTTTGTTGATTTACCTGTAAATTTATTGTTTCTAGACCTTGTATGAACATGTACAGACTGGAAACAGTGTATGATAGGCATGGTAAGTTGGGTTTATGAGTTATCTTTCCTCTACAAGTGTTTTGGTTCAATTTCATTAAGGTAAGAAGGATAAAAGTGAATTTTAGTCCAGGCAGGTATGAAACCCTCCATTTGTGATCTGTCAGCAAGGGTTTTAAGTTTTCTTATGATTGTACCAATGGAAAAATTATTTGTTTACATATTTGGAAACTAGATTCTTGTAGCTTTCATTTCCAATCATTTTTACATTGAATTATCATATATGGAGTGAGAAGATGGATGTCTAATAATACTAAACAGTTAATTTTTTGGATTGTTTAGGACAGGAAAATGCATCTCAGTACGGGGGGCAGAACTATATATTTAACCGTTGGATCTTCCCATTTTTTAGATATGACTAAAAATCCCTAGTTTATCACAACTAAAATAGGAGATATTTTCAATTCTAAGTGTAAAAAAATTGGTGAAGAATAGAATGAAAGATGGTAAATATGCCATGATAGTGGACAACAAGTGTTATGATGACCATGTTTTACTAATGGACATTGTTTGCATGGATATTATGAGTTGTGAAGGTTGTTGGATTACGTAATTAGTACTGATAATTGTGTGCAATTAGTAAATAAATAGATTGAATGAATTTGGTATTGCCTTAGGCTGTGAATGTTGGATCAAATTGTTGTAACTAAGTTGTTTGAAGATGTGGACAACAATGAATCAAAGGTTGATTGGTAAGAGTTTGTAATGTATTTCAATGTTAGGTGAAGTGTGTGAAGGCCTTATTGGAAGGTTTATACTATGTGGAATAGTAGGGCATGGATACCTTAAGAACATATTGGGTTTTATATTATGTTTGAATCCTACAAGGGTAATGTTTTGAAGTTGATTGGTGTGGTAAGTGAATGGGACCAATTATGATGCTTGATTATTGAACTTAGTATTTCTAGTTGATTGATTAGAATCATTAAGTTGAGTTGATCCACAATGAAGGATTTAGGATGAACCTTAAAGGCTTTATGAGCATATGTTTTGGTGGATTTGATGTTTGAAATATGTTACTTTGCCTCCAATAATGTTGTTTATATGTTGAATATTGGTTGGATAATAGGTATCCTAGAGTGTAATTGGTTATGCAGAATACCTCTGCATCACTCTCTCCCCTAAACCCTAAACCCTAAGCCTCAAAAAATAAACCCTTTAATGGTAAGATTTAAATCCTATACTAGTCCCTAAACCCTAAATCCTACAACCATAAGTTGTAAACTCTAAATCATTTCTCCCTTACCATATCTCTCTCCTTCTCCCTCCCTCCCACTAAACCCTAAACCCTATAACCATAATCCATAAACCCTAAATCCTTCTCCTTTTTCCATCTCCCTCTTTCCTTAAACTCTAAACCCTAAAAAGGGAGAGACAATAAATATGAAGAGGAAGAGAAGGAGGGAGATACATATGGGAAAGGAAAGGAAGAAAGGTATATTCTTATCTCTCATTATATTCCTATAGAGGTAGAGGGAAAGATAAAGATAATGAGAGATAAGATAGAAAAACATAAATATTTAGATACATAAACATTAATTTCCTTTTGGTTGTCTCTCTTAGGTAGTTGTAAGTGTCAGTTGGTTGATTGTTGTGTCTCTCTTGGCAGCCATGGGTTTCATTAAATATGTTGTGTACCACCAAGGAAAATAGTAATGAATAGTCATATTAATTGCAATAATTAGCTAGCCATCTATGGTCCTATTCTCTATAATGAATTCATGAGCTAATAAATATATATTTTACTCCTATATTTGGTATGCAATGCCATCTATAATACTATTTCATTTATGTAATTTACCAAGTATAGCAATAAACATTTGGTGGTGTTGCCTTAAAAGGAGTTAAGTCAGAATTGTGTGATTCATGCCCTTGGATACCAATAAGGGCGAGAAGAGGCCACAATGTGGTCAAGACCAAGTAATCAAGAGATCTTTAATAATTTCATAACAAGAACAGAGAAGAAGATTACAAGAATTATCAGAAAATTGTTGCCTCCTAATAATACGGACCTCACCAACCAAGTAAGGCAACTATGTACATAAACCATCAAACGAGGAGTACAAAGAAGGAAATATTGAACTGAAAGAAATTTTGAACAATATTGAGAACTTGTCTATCTTAGGAAAACCTATCAGTAGAGAATATTAACTAAAGACCCTCAGACGAAGGGAGTACAAGTACAAATTAGAGCTTAAAAATAGCCAAGGTGTTGAGGACACTGGAGGTGGATGTTTAGAGGATGCAAGCATGGACAAGACTGCGGGGAAATAACTGAAATGTAGTGGTTAGAATAGTCCACCCAGGTCCAACACCAAGGGACCAAGTAGGAAAGAATGGTGAGTCCTCTAATAAGTCTGAATGTGGATTGGAAAAAAATATCAAATTTAACGGGGAATGGGTTGGAAGACCCTACAAGGCACTAGAAGATATGCAAGACTATTTGAATAGAAAATAGTCAGGTTAACAAGGATTGTTGGTTGAGATTATTTCTAGAAACACTACGAGGTACAACCATCAATTGGTTCACATAACTGGATGCTTCATCCATAGCCTCTTGGGATACATTAGTTCAAGGCCAAGTTTAAATTGTAACAAGACAACAATGACATTATCTTTGAAATTTATAATACCAAATAAGGGAAGAACGAGAGTGTATGGGCTTAAAATCATATGCTCAAGGAATTACTAGAAAAGATGGAAAATCAACCATCCAACGGGTTGAAGAAGAGGTGGTTCATTGAGAAGTTGATTCCCTCTTGCACAAGAAGATGAAAGAGGTTCATCCACCCTCGTACGTTGATGCCTACAATTGGGTGATGGACATTGAGAGTAAAAATAAGACATCCTCTCAAAGGAACAAGAATACACATGATGAAAATAGAACCAAGGGTAGTAGCGATGATGAATCAACAATAGTCATGGCCCTATGATGAGACATGATGAGAATGATGAAAGAACCAAAGGCTGAGAAAGGGTCTAGTAAAGAAAGTAATGAACTATGGTGTACAGAGTGAAAAATTGAAGGGCATATGAAAGTTAACTGTCTTAAAATGACATTTTGTAAGATTTTTGAAGTGATAGGAAATTCAATAAAGGAGTTTCCATATAATTTTAAGAGTAGAAGCATGCACATACTCTTTACATAGGGAGATTGCACTACATCATTTTCCCAAAATGTATCGCTAGGTGGTTATGAAAATCGATGGTGGAATCAAATACAGTATGAATCCATAGGAAATCCTTTCATATATTGTCCAAGGTGTGACAAGTGAGATCACTTCACACGAAACTTCCAGAGTAGGCATAACAATAGGTTTTTGTTGTGCAAGTGGTGTGGTCTAGGGAACCATAAGGACACCAACTACCCAAAATAATAAGGAGTAAATAGTTGGATGTAAAGGAGTCGAACGAGGAAGTGATAGTGATCACTAGGCATATGATAGTAGAACAGAGAGCATAAAGAAGAGAGATGGAAAAAGAGAGAGAACATAGATAGGAAATATATTTTTACCCCTATATGGAGAAGGAAAGACTTCTATAAACTAAGGCTAACATTGAACTGGTGATGGAAAAGGAGAGAAGAATCTCGAATGATACTTCTAGTAATCCACTATGGCTAGAGTCAGAGAAAAATATTATGAGATAGATATTACAAGTTTACTTACCAGTACGAGCATCCAACCTTTTGCGAACCATGCCACAATTGATTATTGTCATTAGCAATGTAGTTGATAATAATAAACTCAATCAAGAGCATGACAAGTCAATGAGGAAGTCATCTGACACTCTAGCCACTAACCAATGTTGCTAACTGTGGGAATTTGAAGGAATTATTTCATTGTTGAGATGTAGATAATGAGATGGAACTTAACAAACACCATCATCGGTGGAGGGTCGGGTTTGAATGTTCTACCCAAAGAGATATGGAGGGCGCTTGAAAAGCTAACACTCAAAGAACTAACCTTCCATCTAGTAAGTTCCTACCAGTATAACATAAAACCATTTGGGATAAACATGGCATAGAAGGTCATCATTGGCACTCAAAATTTCTTTCTACACCTTGTCATCGTCCCTCTAGAAAATAAGGTGTATGATGCCCTCCTTGGAAGGGGCTTGCAAATCACAGTAAAAGAAAACCACAATTAAAAGAAGAACACACTCTCAATCAAGAGTAAAGGAGGGAGGAAGAACGTCATAGATCTAAGGAACCAAGTAGACTTGGTATCGATCTAAATCAACATCCTTCAAAGAAATGGAAAGAAGACTTCATAATGCCTTAATTTCAACTCTTAAACGAACCAGGATCTGCTTAATCTTTCAACAAAAGGTTCAAAATATTAACAAGGAGGGCTTCCATAACTCACCTTTTGCATGCAGAAGCTTCAAACATTTCTTTGAGCTCATTTGATCTTACCTCCACCATTTCACCTTGAAAATATGACTATTTGCAACTATTCTATTAAAGTTTTTGAATAACTAGTGATAAGTGATACTAATTTGAAGGATGTTGATTTAGATGAGCTAAAAGAGAGAATGGAAAACCAAATAGCAGAGCCTTTTGTTTTATAAATTATTAGCAATAGTTTAATACAGGTTGTTGTGTTTCCCCAGCCACCATATGCCCCGAGTTAATTCAATAATGCATAAAAGGGTATGATAGTAGAACATAGAGCATAAAGAAGAGAGATGGTGGTGTTCTACTTTTGTTCAATAGAGAACTTGTGGTCTCTTCCCTCCAAATTCTTGACCATACCTTCTCTGATTTTTCCCCTACCCAATCAGTGGTTAAGTTTAACTAAGATGTAGAGAGAGACAAGACCTCCATAGCTAAAAATTGGTTACTAAAACCCTAGAGAGGAGGTTCTCGGTTACCAAAATGCCTCCAAAAAATCACATGAAGTCTCACATTCATGACATTATGGTGTTGTTTCATAGAGTCAAGGGTTCTTCAGAAGCCTTTTTGTTTTCTGAGTAGATGTATTTTTATGCTCAGGTTACTTTAGACGGTAAAAACTTTCTGGACTGGGGTGAATTGATTTCAGAATCAATGAGAGAACAACTTAAGATGTCTCAACTAATTGGTAATGATCTTCATGTCCTCATATCTCATATATTGTCTCACATGTAGCAAATAATTAATGATAATTCCACATAAACCCTATAGTGAAGATACTACTATCTTTGACTATTATCCCACACTATAGAAAAGCAATGCAGTAGAAAATTACAGGCTGGTGCATGATGTGTTCATGGTTAATTTATGTTTTTAAATGGATGGTTTTTCAAACAAGACGATGACATAACAATATTGGTAACTGGTATAGGTGTACAGAATTTTCTATATTCAATTTCTCTATTTCACTTATATACGAGTCAAAGGTTTTGAGGATGAGCCCATGTGAATGCCCAGGTATTCCTTTGATTGTTTTATTTTGGCTAAGATTTGTAGGCATCTTTCTATAGTTGTGAAGAGATTCCTTCCTGAATAAAAGTGAGAAGATGTTTTCCCTATCAAACTGGGTAATATCTCATGCAAGTCAAGGCAGATGCAGATAGAATAAGCAGCAACCTCCACAACTTTAGTTTCAAGTATTATTCTGAAAGTAAGGGTTTTGATAACAAGGTTTTTTCCAACCAAACTTTGAGATTGATTCCTCATTTTTTCATATACCACATCGGGAAGACTATTGGGAGGACTTCCCTGATGAAATAGAGGTTGTAAAAACAAAGCACAGTAGATTGTGGATAGTCCAAATTGTATCTCTCTGATGGAAACTGAATGTAGAGGGGATAGAAGATGATGGCTCAGATATCATTGAACCATATTTTGAGAAATCATTTGAACCAGTAAAGCCTATCATTGACTGTATTGATGAAGAGGAAGATAATCTACAACAAAAGACTCAGGGTGTGATCAAATTCACCGAAAATGAGATAAAGAAAAAAAGAGGAAAGAAGTCATCAAGAATACAACCAGATAAATATAAAATGACTACTCTATCATCCCCTATTTTTAGTTCTAATACCTTTGTTCCCATTGATGATGCAGGTAAAATGAAAAATCAAAGTAAGAAATATGTTCATTGCAAGCATAAGGTTGAACCTGAACTTATCTAGTCCTATGTACCTCAAACAGATAGACCCAGAACTAGATCCCAGAAGAGAGACAAAATGGCCAATGAAAGGGTGCTTATTGTAGATCTAGACAAAGAAAAGAAGTAAACTATTGATCACCAGATTGAAGATGAAGATCAATTGAACAATTATCTTTTTTAGATAGATGATTTAGCCCTAGATATCATGACTACTACTGTGAAGTCTCCTGAAGAGAAGACCGCACCCAGTGTTACGTCAAAATGGATAATAATGAAGGTTAACAAAAAATGCATTATGGTGCCAATTTCAGTTCCTATTAATGACATGGTGAACAAGTATGCAGAGAAAACCCCAAGGAATAAGAAGATGAAGATTATTGTAATGATGTTTATAGATCCTAAGATGGGAAGGTGGGCTATGGAAGTGGCTACATTTTGTATGTGTTAATTTTGGCCTTCTCAATCAACCACACACTTCAACATAGTCCTTCTTCACCAAGAACAAACGAGACTGAATATGAGTTATTCATCCTGCCTGCCTACGTGATTCGACCTGTTGCCTTCTATCTAGATGGGGTTTTTAAATTTGCTCTCAGGACGAGGGCCTCACAACTATGGACCATCTAAGAACGAAGGATTTGACATGATAAGTGCAATGCAATGCAAAGATTATGCTAATGAATTGAAATATGAGATACTAAACTAAGACATGATTTCAATGCAATTTAGTCTAGAAATTGAAAACTATCTATTTGCAATATGAAATTACTCTATATGATATTAAGAAAATGAGACAACAATTCAGTATTCTAACAATGCAATTTTCTCTAATAATTTCAGGGGATAATCAGGGGGTTTGAATGAAGAAAGAGGGTTCTTTTATAAACCCTGAGAAGATCAGAATA
>MU227940.1:1685613-1703196 GCA_018584345.1 Thuja plicata | reverse complement strand
AAGGCTTTCTACCTTGGCTCTCAGAACATTTGCATCACCACCATGTACAAGTTTCAACTTGTCCCACATTGTTTTTGCATTTTTGCAATCTTTGACATCCTCAAATTCAGCATCAAAGAGTGAGGCTAAAAGCTCTATAATCATGCAGTTATGTTCATGCTTTACTCTCAATTGATCCACTGTCAATGGTCATGTAGGCAACACATATGTAGTATCTAAGTATTGATTAATATCATTGCCAATACCTGATAAGTGAAGCTTTATTATGCTTTTCCATGAAGCAAAGTTGTCCTTGTTCAACTTGGGCACATCTCGTCTGTTCATCTTGTGATCTTTTTCTTAGGTCTTGAAACCTTCCTTCTAAGCACACAAATTCTGATACCAATTGTTAGTAATAACTAAGAGGGAGGGTGAATCAGTGGCCTTAGAAATTTATCCAATTTAAACTTTAATCCATCAATCAGTACTTCTCCAATTATTAAGTCCCTACAAGATGTATGCCTTTGAAATACTTGAAACAAATAACTGTCTGTCGGTTTACCTTGTCTATCCTTATTCTCCTTGATAATCGATAGGCAGTAAACTGTATTTACTGATACTCAGTAAATATGCAGAGTATACCAGTCAATCCATAAATGCATATGCAGAATGTAAAACAATAAAGTAATAAACCATACACATATAACACAAGGATTTTTAATGTGGAAACCCTTTTAAGGGAAAAACCACTGGGACCGGTACCCCAAATTTTCACTCTTCTAAAGTGAGCCCTGTTAGGAGCCAACCCTATTAAAGGTTACAAACACACTGTTAAGTGCGACCTTGTTAGAGGATTTTCAATACATAGGTTGTCACTAAGTATCTGGCATCTACGCTACAATCCTTGAATCAGTCTCATGACTATCAATAGGCTTTATGCAAATCTTACTACCATCCTTGAATCAGCCTCCTTCTTAGACTGTCAATAGGATTTAGGTAAGACCGGTGCTACTATCATGAGTCAAACTTCTGGTAATCTGTTAGGATATACCTCATTTACAAAAGACTATTAAGTCCTGCTCTGTTAAGAGACTTAATGCTTCAATGGTTAAACTGAAACAAAATGACCTGTTTCTAATGCAATTGAATTACAAATTTTTAGATCTATTTACTTACAATATCTTTCTGATTGAAATGTATCAATACAATTCCTTTGTACTTAACTCTTTCTTCTTTGTGATGCTGTGCTTTCTGTCCGTCAGTGTCTGTAGAATTCTTTAGCTCTCCCTCAGCTTGATTGATCAGGACTGCATGAAGTCAATCCTTCATTAGTTTCTCTTCAGCATCTGTTATTAGTTCACTCCCCTTGTATTTGATTGATTATGGACCACGCAGAGAATGAATTATACTTTTCTCTTAAATAGACATGATGTTCCTTAATTCTAGGTTCTTGATTCTTGATTCTTGGCGTGAAAAACAATCTAGCCAAATTGATTTACGGCTTTAACTCCTGATTTATCTCATAGTTATCTTCTTGCCAACTGTGTAAATCACTTACTTAACTATGGTTGAATAAAACAAATAAAACAACCAGTTAAGTCTATCTTTTAGCTCTGCTAGCTAGATATTTTGTCATTTTCTAATCTCTCTGTTCTGTCGGTCAACTCTACAGTTCATCGTCGGTGACAACTGCCAGTTCCATCGGTGTAACTTCAGTTAGCATCGAGATCTCTATCCGTCGGGCATCATTGGATCTTGCTCATCAGGCAACACTATTTTTAGCTCATCGGGCATCCTTTGATTTTGCTTCATCGGGTAATACTGTCTTCTGCTCGTCGGGCATCACTGTGACTTTTATCTCTGTCTTTACCAATGGTGTGCACTCTGTCGGTGTATTCTATCACTTAGTGAATACTTGACTTTTATGCATTGCTGAAAGCATAATATTTATTCCATTTCTTCTCTGAAGTCTTTACATTATGTATATGACCATACAGAAGATATCAAGTTGAAATCAATGACAATACAAACCATTAACTGATTTAATGTCTTGAGTTATCTTCAACTTAATATAGTCAACCATTTAATCAGTTACATGTCATCAGTCTCCAGTACCATGGAGTCCCTATGTTGTTTCTTCATCTTCTCTTGCAATGTCTTCCTCTGGTATATCTCTCCATATTCTTGTAATGCATCCATGTCAAGTGTAGAGGGGTCACACTTTGGTATTTCAATGATTTCATCCAGTGTAACCTCTAACTTGTTCTTCTTTGTCTTCTTCTTCTTCTGTGACTTAGTAGAATGTAGCACCATTGCCAATTTCTCAGGCTTCTCTATTGTGCTTGATGATGTGACCTGTTGTGCTTCTTTCTGTTGCTTGGTGTTAGTTTCAACTTGTTGGGTGTCTGCAGATGTCTCTACATTCACCTTAACATCATCGGTAGCATCCTTGTCTATTTTCTCAGGAGTACCATCTTTTGGTTTGTCTCCTTCATTGGTGTCCTTTTCATCATATGCCTTGGATTTTTCATTCTTGTCTTGAGTCTCTGCATCCTTTTCCTTATGTTTGCATTCAAATCTTCTTTGAAAATAAGTAAATAAAGTCATAAACACACAATTAGGAATGATAGTGAAAGTGATAGTGATGACCAGGAACTTGATGAAATTGAAGTACTAATGGATAGAATATTACAGAGAGGCAAAGGTAGATACAAAGGTAAATTACCATTGGTATGTTTTAATTGTAAAGAGATTGGACACTTTGCTACTAGATGTCCTAACAAAAGAAAAGATGATAGAAATAATGACAGATCTTATGAAAAGAAGTTTGACAGAGGTGATGATCGAGATTACTGAAGCAACCGACAACTGATAGAAGAGATAACTGAGACTACAAGGACAAAGGAAAGAAGGCTTGTTAACTGGCTAAGAACAAAGCTGAGAATACTGACACCGAATCTGATGGAGACATTGAGGTGGTATTTGTTGCAATGAAGGATGATTCAGACAAAGAAGAAAGGTATGTTGAGACTGCACTAATATCTAAGGTTAGTAAAAATGATGTTTGGATTATTAATAGTGGTTGTACTCACCTCATGACTGGAGACAAGGAAAAGTTTGAAACTTTTGAATATTATAATGGTGGATCAGTAAGAATGGGTAATGACTCACCTTGTCCAGTTGAGGGTAAAGGAACCATAATTTTGAATAATCTAATCAGATGTGGAAATGCATATTGGGTGAAAGGACTTAACTATAATGTATTGAGTGTTTCACAGCTGAATAACATAGGACATCGAGTTGCATTTGAGAACAAAAAGGCAAAGATCGTTAATGAATCAGGAAGGTTGATCGGTACTAGTGAACAAACAAAAGGTAACTTATTCTATCTTGATAAGATTGAGACCACTTGTTTATTGACTATGAATGAAGACATATAGTTGTGGCATAAAATGTTATGTCATGTGAACTTTGACAACATAGTTTGGATAAGCAATAAAAGAAAATTAAGAGGCTTACCGAGCATGTCAAAACTCGACCATGTCATGTGTAAGAATTGTCAAAAAGGTAAAATGAAAAAATCTAGTTTCAAGAGAAAAACCTACACATCTAATGATATTCTAGAGCTATTCCATACTGACCTATGTGGAATAATGAGAACAAAGAGATACTATGGTGATAGATACTTCATTCTATTTGTAGATGATTATTCTAGAATGATGATTGTTATGTTCTTAAAAGATAAATCAGAAGCATTTAAGATGTTTAAATGGTATAAAGATATAGTTGAAAAAAAAAGTGGAAAAGGAACTGAAATGTCTAAGGTTAAATAGAGGAGGAGAATTTATTTCTGAGGAATTCACTAACTTTTGTAATGGGCATGGAATTAAAAGATAGGTTTCTGCACTGAGAACACCACAGCAAAATGGAATTGTTGAAAGGAGAAACATATCAATTGTTGATTGTGCCAGAACACTGATGATTAAAAAAGGCATAACACAAACATTGTGGAGAGAAGTTGTCAATATTGTTGTCTATACATTAAACAGAGTTCAATTGAAGAAAGACACCTTATGAGCTATGGTATGGATACACACCCAATGTAAGTTACTTTAGAATTTTTGGAAGTCAATGTTATATATTGAAAGATGCTAAAAATGGAAATCTTGACTCCAAAGGTGATGAAGGAATATTTATAGGTTATTCTACCAAAAGCAAGGCTCATAAATGTCTTAACAAATCCTCTAACAAAATTATTGAAAGTGCAAATCTCAAAGTGGATGAATTTTCTAAGAAAAATGATGAGAAAAGCATAAAGGAGTTGGAAGACTACAACAGGTTTGTCTACAATGGAGAACCTGACACTCTTCCCGAGCAAGAGTGTATCTCTACCGAGAGACAAAATAATGCAACTGAGCATTAGGCTGCAAACACCAAAAATTAGGAAATTGCTCACAATGATGTACCGAGCGATGAAGATCAAAATGAAGTTCAAGATAATGATCAGACTGATGAACAAAGATCTCAACCGGTACTTTCCAAGTATGTTAGAAGACACCACCCACATAATCATATCATAGGAGACAAAAAGGCTGGAGTGAGAACAAGCAGTAAGTCTCAGAACACTAGATGTCTGATTTGTGATTTTGAGCCTAAATCTGTCAATACTACACTTGAGAATCAAGAATGGGTTAGTGCTATGAATGAAGAGATAGATCATGTTGAAAAGAATAGAACATGGACATTATTACCTAGACGAATGACAAAAATTTAATTGGTACCAAATGGATATTCAAAAACAAGTTGAATGAGAATGGAGAAGTCACAAGGAACAAGCAAGACTAGTATGCAAAGGGTATGCACAAGAAGAGGATATTGACTATGGAGAAACCTTTGCACCTGTTGATAGACTAGAAGGAGTAATAATTCTACTTGCTTATGCTACATTCAAGGGATTCAAATTATACCAAATGGATGTCAAATCTGCATTCCTAAATGGAATACTAGAAGAAGAGGTATACCTTGAACAACCAGAAGGATTGTTGATCCTAACAAGAGGAACATGGTTTGTAGACTACACAAATTCTTGTATGGATTGAAGTAAGCACTGAGAGCAAGGTATGAAAGAATTCACTCTTATCTCATAAGTATTGTATTTGTAAGAACAAGTGATAACAGTAATCTTTATTTAAAACAAGATATTGATGATAACATTCTGATTGCTAAAATATCTTTCGATGATATCATATTTGGAGATAATGATATGTTATGCAAATCATTTGCTGATGAAATGAGCAAAGTGTTTGAGATGTCAATGTTTGGGGAGATCAAATTCTTTCTTGGTCTACAGATTCTTCAACATGATGAAGGCATCTACATCACACAATCCAAATATATCAAATAATTTTTGAAGATATTCAAGATGGAGGACTCCAAGGCATTTTGAACACCTATGGAAACTAGATGAAAAGTAACAAAGGAAGACAAGTCAACATAGGTAAATCAGACCCTATATAGATCTATGATTGGAAAACTTGTGTATGTTGTACATACTAGACCAGATATAACACATGCAGTTGGAATAGTTGCAAGATTCTATACTAATCCCAAGGAATCACACATGACTATTGTCAAAAGAATTCTGAGATATCTAAAGAATGTCGAATACTATGGTCTGTGGTATAATAAAGAAGGAAAATTTGAGCTTCAAGTCTATATAGATGTTGATTGGGCTAGAAACATAGATGATAGAAAGAGAACAACAAGAGGATCATTCTTTATGGGTGATAGACTTGTCACATGGATAAGTAAAAAGCAAGCTGGATGTATCTCACAATCTACTGCAGAAGTAGAATATGTGGTTTTTGTTGCACATTCCTCTAACATTGCATGGATCAAGCAATTACTAGAAGGTATGAATATGAAAATTCTTGAACCGATAATTATCTATTGTGATAATACAAGTGCAATAAAAATTTCAAAGAACCCTATCATGCATGCTAAGACAAAGCACATTTCTATCACGTATCATTACTTAAGGAAACAGGTGCAAGAGAAAGAGGTGATACTAGAATATGTGCAATCCAAAGAACAATTGGCAGACATATTCACAAAGCCATTTCCTAAAGATACATTTGGGTACCTGAGAAAGAGACTAGGGTTCTAACCCCTGTCTATTGGTCACTAAGATGACAAGAAGGTTGCATCAGCCTACACATTATCATAAGATCATTCATGTTGATGCAAACAGAGAGATGGATTGCAATGATATATCAGTACACAAAAAGGTACTTATCTGAACCAAATGCTAGAGACATTAATGGCTTCTACAGAGCTAAATTGTTGATGGAGAGGAAATTCAAGGAATATATTAGAGACATGGATATATATATATATATATATTGGCATTGTTGTCAGAGAGAGAGAGAGAGAGAGAGAGATCCAATTATGAAATATATATCATGATCATCCAAAGGGAGAGAAAAGAAATAAATAGCCATCAAGGAGAGGAACATTCAAGGGGAGAGAAAACATCAGAGAAAGACTCAAAGAAACATCCATCTAAGGGAGAGACCTGGAAAAGTTAACACTGCATATCTATCCAGAAAAAGGAAAAGAGATTCTACAACAAAGGGAGAGATAGAATCAGAAGTCACTACATATATCTAGTGAAGGAAATGAAGAATGAAGAATAGTACTCTGCAAGAATCAAATCTAGGCTAGAAGAGCTTACCAAGAGTCAGATATTTGTATTGGTTATAGAACAATAAGGTTTGGGAGAGATTAATGAACTACAACTGATATATTTCATATTGTATTAGTAGTATGTTGCCATCAATGTCAAAGGGAGAGATTGATGAACTATAACTGATTGAATGTTTGAAGATGACAAATTTGATGATCACCGAGATGCAAAAAGTAAATGCAATCTACATTAAATCAGTTAATGTATTGTATTGTATTTTCATTGATGTCAACTTGATATGGTATGATTTCTCATACACATATTATCACTACACTTAAAGATCTGAAGAGACAAAGTTTTTTTTATCAATAATCATATACATTGAGTGACTGTAAACTCTAATAGACAATGAACCCTGAGCATAGAAGTTCACTATTTTAACCGACGGACAATGTTACCCAAGAAAGTGATACCTGAGCAAGCATTACCAAGATAACTATAGTTGTCACCAAACATAACTGAATTTGATGCTTGAGCTATCTGCAGTAGTCACCAAGCACAACTGAAGTGTTGACCGACGAGAACTAAAGTTAGGATATGAAAAAACAACTTAGCTGGAAGGAGCTATATTTAGAGTTAACTGATTGTTTACTTTGTTTTCATTGATCAGTTAAAGGCTACAAATAAGAAGGAGATTCAAAGCATATTTTATTCTAGAAAACAAGGAGAGATTTGTGGATTAAAACTAAATCAAGCATGGCAAGCTTTACGGATCAATAAGTGATCAACGAAGAAAACAAGAAGGACACAAAATAGTGAAATCATGTCTATATAAAGATACAAGTAATTCATAATGAGAAGAGGAATGCTGAAGATAATTCTGGTGAAGATAAGAAGTCTTCATGCAGACCTAATCATACAGGCTGAGGAACAGAGCCAAGAATTCTGCAAACATCGAGCAATAGAGAAGAAACAACATTCACCTAGAAAAAAGAAGTGGAGAAAAGGAATTGAAGAGAACATTGATCAGAAGAGGTACTATGGACTTACAATAGATCTAAAAAATCTACAATTCAAAGTTGTATTAATGAACAGATCATCTATTGTTTCAGTTTGATCATTGAATCAAAAAATCTCTTAACCGAGTGAGATTTAACCATCCTTAATTTATTGAGATACATCCCAAGGAGTATCAAAAGGTTTTCATGTTGACATCGTAGTGAATGCTAGGTCAAGTGATAAACTATTAGTTTTAAATCCTCTAACAAGGATGCACTTAACAGTATGTTTGAAACCTTTAACATGGTTGTCTCGTCACCGAGCTCACTTCAAAAGAGTGAAAATTTTAGGTTACCAGTCCCAAGTGATTTTTCCTTTAACATGGTTTCCACGTTAAAAATCCATGTGTCAAATGTGTATATGGTTCATTGATTTGATGTTTTTCTTTGAACATTACTAAAATAGGATTGATCAGTAAACACTAAGTTATTTACTGTATTTCAGTAAAGGTTAAGAAAAGATAGATTGTTATTCGGTAAAGCTTAAGGAAAGGATAAATAGTATATTCACCAAGCAGTATATACATGTTAGATTCGCACAAGGCATACATCTTGTAGGATTGAAGATAACTAGATGTTTTATATTTGTGGTATAAAGTTTTAGTTGGATTATTGGATTAATTTTTGAGGCCACTGATTCACCCCCCCACCCCCCTTAGTTATTCTAACAAAGAGATCAAAATTAAAATGTGTCCCAAGAAGAAAAAATGAGATCGAAAAAACCTGAGCAAGAAGAAATAAATCTCGGTAGATAGCCCAAGCACGTGACAATAAAAACATCCACTGAACCGTAATATTCCTATTAAAATCACCCAGACACGAAATACTCCATACCTTTACCCCCATGGATTTAATAGAAAAAATGTAAGATAAATATATATTATCAAAATAGACCATACCCATACATCTGCACCCACATATGCATTTATGACCAAATATAGTAATATACCACAATCTGCATAACAATATAATATTGCTATATAGAGAGAATATATACATTTGAGGCATAAATAAATAAAAGTATGCATCTGTGTGCAAAAAAAGGAGATTATTACATAGTAGATTCCTTCCGAATAAATCCCAATAGTAAAGGGTGTCAAATTCCAATTTGGAGCAACCCATATAAGCCAAAAAATCTACCAGAGCATTACCTTCCCTATACACATGGGAAATAGTTAGCTTATCAAAAAAATTGAGCAAAATCCAAATTTTCTCAAGAACATATTTGATACTCCAATTCACAACAGATTTAGATTTGCAAGCATTAATAATAAGCTTCAATCACCTTTAATATGAACGTTAGGAATTTTCATTTTTTTTCCAAAACCAAACCTTCCAACAGGGCCTGAGCCTCATCCATATTATTGGAACTAGGGGGGATTGAGAAATATTTGAGAGCAATAACTTGACCAACATGATTATGCAAGAAGACCCCTATCCCTGAGTCACCTGAATTCTCCTTAGAGGAATCGTCAAAGTATAATTTACAAAAATTCAAATCAGGGGGATATCATTTAATGTTTTTCCTATCAATAGGAGGCTTTCTAATTCTAGGGACAACCGGGGAAGAAATGATCACAATCAATTTCAAATTAGAAATAAAAAAAACTATCTCAAGAAGTAAATTTTGCATTGAGATTAAAATGAGATTACACATAGGAATTTACTTGTTCTGAAATGTGTTTGTCAATTATAGTGATAACTTGAGATACATCCGAATTAGTTTTCCTAGAGATACACTTATTACGCTCCCACCAAATCAGCCAGATAATTGAAGATGGGAAGATAAACCAGAGACAAGAAAAAAGAGATGATGAGTACAAGGTTGGCCAAGATTAAAACAAGTCCCAAAGTGAAGAAGGAAAAGGAAATGAAAGAGACAACTTATTCATCACAAAAGACCAACACTATGCTGCAAAGTCACAATGAATAAAAAAATGATCTATAAATTCATCATAATTGTCATAGAGAACACAAGAAAAGGGTGGAGCAATCTGCAAACAAGGCAGTCTGTCACTAGTAATAAATCTATGTTGAAGGGAAAGCCAAGAGAAGACACTTGTCTTAGGAAGGAATGGGCTACTCCAACAAAAGAGATAATCTTGATGAGACAAAGACTAATTATTAATATGTTGAATAGCCTTATAACCTTCCTTAACTGAGTACTTTCCTGATTTAGAAGGACACCATATGATCTTATCTTTACCATGAGAGAGGAAGACAACACGAGATTCAAAAGTAGTAATGAATGAAAGAATCTGTAAAGGGGATAAAGGAAGAGAAGAGGGATCCTTCCAAAGAACCTTATGAGAAAGGATATCTACACAATCAATATAATCAATTATTTTAAAGCCCCAATGAGATGTGAAAATTTATATAGAATCTTCAAGAGCTACTATAGTTCTAAGAGGGGGGAGACCATTCCATGAATCACTCCAAAAGAGAATTTCATCCCCACAATGTACTTTCCAAGATAGCTAATATGAAACCACATCCCTATAGGACATCATGAAGTTCCAAACAACTGATCCAACTAAAGGATTAGAGATTGTGAATATCCTAGCCAGATTGGAAGAATCTAAATATTTAGCCTACAGAATCTGACACCACAAAGATGAAGACTTTCCATACATATTCCAGACAAGCTCATCACCAAAAGCCTTATTCTTGGTGGCAATATCAAATAAACTAGCACCACCTCCATCTTTGCTAATAGCTAATTTATTCAAGGATACTAAGGGAATCTTCTTGTCCTCGGACATGTTAGCTTTCCATAAGGATCTAATAATCTTTTCAATTTGAGAAATCACAAATTTTGGAGCTTGGAGAATAGAGATAAAATAGTTTGGGATAGAAACCAATACATACTTAACAAGCAAAATTCTACTAGATAAAGATAACAATCTAGCCTTCCATGCAAAAATTATAATTTTAAGCCTAGTACTAACTCTGCTCCAATAAGAAGATTTATCTTCACCCATAAAAAATGGAATGCCCAAATAAGTTGATGGAAGGGAATCCAAAGAGAAACCTAGATAGGACACAATCTTCCCTTAAATAACCTTTGGGTGTTGAAAATTAAAAAAAAATAGACTTTTGAGGGTTAATAACGTGGCCTAGCCCAAAGGAATATACATACAGGATTTTTTTAGTATGTTTATCCTCCTAGACAATTGAGCTACGAAATATCAAAGTATCATCTGCAAAAAGGTTACGGGTAACAGTAATCTGAGTATTACGAATGACCACCCCTTTCAAAAGACCCAAATAGTGTTGGGCTTGAATTGTCCTACTAAGGGCTTCTGTCATAATAATAAACAAAAAAGGAGATAGAGGATCCCCCTGCCTAACTCCCTGAGTAGAAGAGAAGAAACCCGAAGGGGTACCATTTATAATAACTAAAAAGGAAGCTCCTGAGATGCAGCTCCTAATCCGTTTACACCATTTCTCGGAGAAACCAAATCTACAAAGAACTTTCATCAGAAATAGCCAATTCACCTTATCATATGCCTTCATCATATCAAGCTTAATAATAAAAGTAGGGATATTATAGGATTCAATTGAATGCATATCCTCATGTGTAACCAAGGCCCCATCAAAGGTTTCCCTACCTGGAAAAAAACCACCCTGCTATGGGGCAGATGATGGAGGGGATTAATGTTTTAAGTCTCAAAAATATGGCCTTAGTGAAAATTTTGTAAATTGAATTGCATAAGCAAATAGGCCTAAAGTCCGCAAAGGTTTGGGGATAATTGATCGATCTTAGGAATGAGATAAATATTAGTTATGTTATAATTCTTCAAAACATAACCCTCCCTTCTAGATTCTTCTAGACAAAGAAGCAAGTCAAAACTAATCACATCCCAGCACTTTTG
Source organism: Thuja plicata (assembly GCA_018584345.1). NCBI lineage: Eukaryota > Viridiplantae > Streptophyta > Pinopsida > Cupressales > Cupressaceae > Thuja > Thuja plicata. The sequence continues at coordinate 1,691,599 of MU227940.1, read as the reverse complement.
AAAAAATAACAGAGTAAAACCATGAGGCCCATGAGATTTATCCGGAGCTATAGAGAAAAATGTAACTCCTCCAAAGAAAAAGGATGCAACAAAATATCATTGTCTGACTGGGAAATAAGGTTTGGAATTTCCTCCATAAGGATATTTATATTATCCTCACTTATCAAAGAAGGGCCCACTGGAGCTAATAGGTTCTTAAAGAACAAAACCCCTCATGATGAATTTTCTCAGCAGTAGTGAGAAAAGAGCCCAAAAAGGAAGACTTAATGCTAAAAATAGAAGAGGCGCCCTTTTAATCTTTGCTGAAGAATGGAAATATTTAGTGGTTTTATCCCCATCCTTCAGCCAAAGCTCCCGGGGCTTCTGTCTCCAATAAATTTCCTCCCTAGAACAAAGCAGTTCCCAATAAGATTGAAGTGACTTATTTCTATCAAAATTCAAAGGATCTAAACCAAACTTAATAATTTAGTCATTAATATCTCCAATTTTTTTTTCAATCTCATCTTTCTCCGTAAAGACATTCTTAAAAACTTGTTTATATCACACTACAATCTTTGATTTAGCAAACTGTAATTTCTTATAAAATTGAAAAATACAAGTGCCTCTGCAGAAAGGGGTAGAGACCCACCATTGGTGAAGAAGAAAAAGTAAATGTGGGTGAGTAAACCAAACTTGATAAAAATATTAACTTGCAGTACCTTAAGAACGACTGGCGAACCACGGGCCATTTTTGACAAACAAAAATCCCAAAAAGTAGAGGAAGTTGGAAAATTTGAAAACTAACATTTAGAGCCTTTAGGACAATAAGATAGAAACTCATAATGCAAAGAAGTTGGAGATGAAGAATCCTCCATACACGAGCTTGATCATATTAGAAAATTCATGACTATTAACCCTCTCTTGTTTGTAATTAACGATCAACCTTCATTTGCTAATGTGGTTGTGTAAGCTGTCAGTATTGACATGGAAGGTGGCGATAATGTATTTTATTAATTTGTGATAACTCATTGATCACCACAACAATTTATGTTTATTAATTCAAATATTAATTAATTAAATAGTAACTACTTTGTTAAATAAGGATGATAATAAGAATGAGAATAATAATTTATTATTATTATTATTATTAGATTTTTATTAATTATCAATTACTATTATTCAATTTTTTACTTAATAATAATATAATTAATTATTCAATTATTAATATTTAATTGATTTATTCAATTAATTACGCCGAAGGCGTTTCATTACTTGAAATAGGCGACCTGATATCTCAAATCAACAGATACTATTTATGCAGACGCATGCAAGACGATTGAAATTGTTGGCAAGTGACGCATTTTTGGAGTGATATGGGACAATTGAGGGTTGTCATTTATGAAAACACATCTGGTATGATGGTCACTTGGAGTTGTTTATAGTTTTGGAGTTGGAGATTGTAAAATGACTAAGTACAGTGAACAGAAATACAGAGTATAGCAGTACAGTTTTGGACAACAAAGATAGTATATGATGAATGATGACATGTGAACTTAGAGGAAGACATTTTGGTGTATGTATGACCTTCTGGTAAGTTCGCTTGAGCTTTGGTTTTGATCCCAGTGAGTTACAATATATTGAAGACATGCAAAGACAGAGTAATACAAAAATAGGGTAGATGAATAGTCGTGATGATTAAGAGAGTATGACATGGAATCCAAACGTGCTAAGTTGGATTGGGATTTTGGATTACCTATGATTTGGTAGCATAAGGTCTCTGACTTTGTATTTACTATTTGCATTAGTATTAGTTCTATTTTGTAATGAATTAGAAAGTCAACTAGTTGATATATATATATATATATATATATATATATATATATATATATATATATGAAGATCTTTTTGTAAAGAGAAGTGTGAAAGTGAGGAGATGATATGAAGATGGAATGCATGGATGCATTGTGATGTCAGACATATGTGAGCTACAACAGGAACTATCTAAGCATAGTTGATGCTTGTGTTGTTCATTTTTTAGATTGATTATAACAGAACTATTTTATGATTGTAAGAGCAGTGCGCTCAGTATAACTTTAACAAGGTTTTATATTCCCCTAACAGGGAAATGTGCTAATGTAATACTCATCTCCTAACAGTGTTAGGTCTCCTAACAGGGACACTATAATTTTAGTACATATTTTTGGGTACCATCCCCATTGGGGTTTTCCCTTGGCTAGGGTTTCCTCGATAAAAATTCATGGTGTTATGAGCTATGTGTTGTATTCTTATATTCTTTTCATTTCAGTAATTATATGGTTAAGTTTGAATTTATTACGTTCATGTTTAAAGTGTTGTAATACTGATTCACCCGCCTCCCAATATTACTTAATCCTAACAATTGGTATCAGAGTTGTTGGTCCTTGGAGAGAAATTTTAACAGCTTAAGGGAGATCAAGATGGATTCTGAAAGTTTGGAAGAAAACTTTGAAGCAACACTTGAAGATCTTGACAAATCTAAAGCTGAGAAAGGTGACTTGATCAATGAATAGAGAGATAGACAGAAACCTAAAGGAGACTTGACTGGTGTTGGCTTCAATGAAGCTGAATGTTCAAAGAATCAAGAAGAAAAATTTGATGCGAAGATTGATGAGGAAAGACCTACTCTTGAAGAACCTAAAGAACATATCAGACCTTTCAGAAGTAGATGTTTTGGATGTAACAAGGTTGGACACATGAAGAGAGACTACAGAGGTAAATCCCCTTTCAAACCTTTTTCTGGTTATTGCTTTAACTGTTATGCATATGGGCACAACAAGGCAGAATGCAGGAAACCAAATCAATCAAGATACAAACAATATTGCATTAGTGAAGAGACAACAACAAAGACCACATGTTACAAATGTAATAACCTTGGGCACATCGCAAGGTATTGTAAGTTGCAGGTTAATCAGAATAGATCACCTCTTATATGCTACAAATGTAACAATCCAAGGCATATAGCAAAGTTTTACAGGTACAATAGAACTGACAATAGAAGAGTACCACCTCCTACAGTGATAAAGAAAAATGTTGGTAACACTGGTAAGAGTCTTGCACAGTACAACAATGAATTTGACAGTTGCTTCAAGAAAGAAGAAGATGTCAGCAGTAATAAGGTATGGAAGGTAAAGGATTCTAGTGAGGAAAAAGTTCATGGAGAATCAGTAGATGCTACTGAGTCCTCGCCTGATGCTAACATTGCTACATCAACCTAGATGGTCGAGCATGGCCTTAGGGGAGCATTGAAAGAAATACATAAGAAATCTATCCAGCCATTGAATTTAAGAAGTAAGATCTTGTGAGCTTAGGGAGAGCATGTAGAAATGCTTTGGAACACATATATGTGATCACATAGTTTTAAAAACCTATATCCTATGATCGCCAGCTTGTTACTCGACTGGTTTATGTGCATAAATGAGTTTATTGGGAACTGTGTCATTTCTTCATTCATAAAGTATAAGTTTAATGGAAAGGAAATAATTGAACATCATTTTCATAGCATAACATGAGGAGAACAGAGTCTTGATCAGAAGCAGCATTGGAGCAAGTTTATTGAAGAACTTGATCGAAGCAAAAATCTGCATTTCCGTACTAAAGAGGTATTTAGAACATTTGTGAAGTTTTTAAAATGGATACTCCTATGATTTTTGATGTTGTGGAGAGACCTAGATACAAATTTAAGAAAAACCCTTTCAAATCTACTCAGGATGACCCCAAAGGCGCATTTTCTCAAACACCTTACGGCGGTTTAAATGTCAAAGATATTAGGGCTTACATACATTCTAAGTATAAATCTTTGGGAGACGAAGAGATTGCTACAGAGATGGAAGACATGATAGGCGATGATGAAAAAATGAAGGATGAGTTCGCACACCTAAATAACCTGAGCATTATGAAGATAACCAAACTTCACGATTTCGATGAAGAATGGATAAAGATTATCTTGAGCAAAGTTCATGATCAGTTCATATGGCTTGGAGATCAGCCTTTGAAGATCTACAGTGACCTAATTCATGCCATAACATGATTGGACAATACTGGTGTAGTACCTGTTGCTGACAAGAACACCAAGAAGATGGTACAAACCCTAATGCATTCGCAGTGGGACAGGAGAGCGATGACGGTAAATGATATATTCCAATAGGATGTAAGATTGATTACTATGATCTTAGGCTATAAACTCCATTACAGCAGTCAATTCAATTATGTATCAGTAGGTGTAATTTTAATGGCTTATAAGATGGTCAAGGAAAACATCAAGTATAATCTATCTGAAGTCTTAACACAACAATTCTTGGAGAATGTAAGGAAGATTAAGAGGGACAATTCAAAAGGATTCAGATTTGGATCTTTGTTGATATACGTGTACATTCACATTGTTCAAAAAATTTCTTGTATGTACCCTAGAGCTTGGATGGACAGTATACCTACTGGTATTCAGATTTCTCAGAGTTATAGGAGACAGAACAACACTTGGGTAGATGGTGAATTGTTTGGTATGATCAAAATCCTACAGAGAGATGAAGGCAAGGGAGAGAATTTTTGAGGTAGTGGTAGAGAAATACAAGGACTCAATATGTTTCATGGTTGAAATTGATTGTGTGTTCTTTGAGGCATTTATTCCTAGAAAGAAGTGGTGCTATCCACTAGGCTATGAGGTTAGTTCTGAAGTATTGACTATGCAAGTAGAACATATTTTAGCTTCAGAAGTTGATTCATTAGAGGAGAGATGGGGTACTTAAGAGGAGAAGTCTACAAAGATTAAGGAGGAAGAGACTAGAGCATCAAGGAAGAGGAAAGTAGACTGTGCAACCAAGGCAGGAATATCTAAAGAGAAAATGAAAGTGTTAGAAACATTGAGAGGGGGGGTGAATCAATGTTTGTCTTATTAATTACTTTTCAGCAACTTAAACATAAATCAAACATACATAGAAAGAAGCTTAATATAACAACTCATAACACATGATATGATTATGGGGAAACCTTGATCAGAGGAAAACCCTGACGGGAATTAGTACCCAAAAATATTATACTAAGTATAATGAACTTGTGAGAGTTCCTTTGCCCTGTTAGAAGCAGTCTTTAAAATATGAGTACAATGACCTCGTTAAAGGTCAGACCCTATTAGGATTCTTTTACAAAACCCTGTTAGAGGTATATGGCTCACTGCCTAGGCTCACTGCCCAATAAGATGAAGGCTACAACCTTCTGAAAGATGATATGCACTATATCAAAATGAACTATTGTGATGACACTGTTGTCTGATCAGTTCCGTGTATGAGTGAATGCTCTTGCTCTCTCAAAGAGCTATATCATGTACTGACTTCATAGTACTATCCCTCTGTAACTTCCTCTTACACAATTATCAACACTTCTATCATATCTTTACATAACATACTTATATATTCAAATCCGAATAGGCGCAACCCAAAACAGAACACTAGTCGGCCCTAAAACAAAATATACAATGCTTTCAAACAAGTCAGCTTCAAGCATGTTTGCTACAATGTTGATTACATCATTGCAAACATATAACAAAAGGTGCTTAGCCATTACATCATAAAATAACACACGCTAATCAAATCACTTAGTCGGCTTTCATGCTGTCTCCTGGATTGCTAGTCTATTGATTTGCTTGTCACTTTGTCGTACTATAGTTCTTTACTATGCATGTCAGGATGTAGTATGTACTTGTGTCATACAACTTATATCTAAACGCGCATAAGCTGAATTGATCTCTCGCATGTGCGCTGATGTGTTGATCGCTGAGTATCTCTGTTCTGCCCTGTTTTCCTTAGTCATTTTGTCTTTCATGATAGAAAATAAACATGACTTTGTTGTCATGATGACAACACAAAATGAGTCATGCATCCTCAGGTAGTCAACTTTCCAACAATCTCCCCCTTTGTCATTTATGGCAACAAAGGAATGTGGCCAAGTTACTCAAAATGACTTAACACAAAAAGTG
>MU227940.1:1663533-1680570 GCA_018584345.1 Thuja plicata | reverse complement strand
ATATTGTACTAAGTATAATGAACTTGTGAGAGTTCCTTTGCCCTGTTAGAAGCAGTCTTTACAATATGAGTACAATGACCTGGTTAAAGGTCAGACCCTGTTAGGAGTCTTTTACAAAACCCTGTTAGAGGTATATGGCTCACTGCCTAGGCTCACTGCCCAATAAGATGAAGGCTACAACCTTCTGAAAGATGATATGCACTATATCAAAATGAACTGTTGTGATCACACTATTGTCTGATCAGTTCTGTGTATGCGTGAATGCTCTTGCTCTCTCAAAGAGCTATATAATGTACTGACTTCATAGTATTGTCCCTCTGTAACTTTCTCTTACACAATTATCGACACTTCTATCATATCTTTACATTACATACTTATATATTCAAATCCGAATAGGCGCGACCCAAAACAGAACACTAGTCGGCCCTAAAACAAAATATACAACGCTTCCGAACAAGTCGGCTTCAAGCGTGTTTTCTACAATGTTGATTATATCATTACAAACATATAACAAAAGGCGCTTAGCCATTACATCATAAAATAACACACGCTGATCAAATCACTTAGTCGGCTTTCATGCTCTGTCTCCTGGACTGTTGGTCTATTGATCTGCTTGTAACTTTGTCGTACTGTAGTTCCGTACTATGCATGTCAGGATGTAGTATGTACACATGTCATACAACTTATATTTGAACACGCATAATCTGAATCGATCTCTCGCATGTGTGCTGATGTGCTGATCGCTGAGTATCTCTGTTCTACCCTGTTTTCCTTACTTAGTCATTTTGTCTTTCATGACAGAAACTAAACATGACTTTGTTGCCATGATGACAACACAAAATGAGTCATGCATCCTCAGGTAGTCAACTTGCCAACAGAAAGAAGTTAGGAAGAAGATGACTGAGAGAGCTTATGGGTTGACAAGAACTGCTAATGCAGCCCTTCCGCCTCTAGAAGATGCGAAGATAATCAATCCACTTTCTACTGTGATTGATGTATCTACACCCTCACCACCTCAGCATACATCATAGGGAGAGACAACAAAGAAATTACCTAGGAGAAACACAAGGTCCACTAAACTAGACTCACCTCCTAAGGAACAGAGGACAAAAGGAGAAGAGAAGAAAATTGAAGAAAAGGCCACTACTGAAAGACAAATTTGGAAGCCAGATATGAAAATGCTGGAGAAGAGGATGATTGAGAAAGGAAAGCTTGTTTCATTGGAAAAATACTATGAAAGGTATCAGGCATCTGACAAACTTCTGATTGAAGACATAGTGATTAAACACTTACTTGTTTTTAAAAAGAATTTGTTAGATATTGGAGGTAGTATACCTGAGGAGTTATATGAGAAATTGGAGATAAGGAAGCAATTAGCACAGAAGGAAGATGAAGTGATTAGAGAACAAGCAATTGAAGGCATGTTGCATGTTGTATCTGTTAAGGAGATGGAGAGGATATTGAGTGAACTTAAACCCTTATTGAGAACCAAGACAAGATTATTAAAAATAATGGGAAGGAGATATGATGAAGTAATAGAGGAAACATAGAAAGCTATAGAAAAGATATTAATGGGAACTGAAACGGAAGACATCTCGCCACCTAAGGCTCCTAAGCCCAAATCCATTGAGAAAGGAGAATCATCAAAGAAAGTTGAAATAAACCTCGATAAATCATTGAGCGAAGATGCTAGTTAGTATGTAAGCACTGTGAAGCAACTAGATTTCTATGTTTCTAGTGTGCCTGTGTCATTGGACACTTCTCGGGATTTGAATGACCCCTTTGCGTAGAATACAAACATTGAAGGAATCAGTGATAAGGATATGAAAGAGAAAGAATTGCAGAAAGAAAACATTGATGAAATAGTGGAAAATACAGTGGATAAGGTTGAAGTGAAACAGGAAACTGCTACATCTGATTATTCACCTTTATTGTTGGCAAGTGGAGACAAGGCTTTGAGCACTGACGTTGAGAACATGGATGAGGATGAGTTGATGAAGTTATCATTCATCGTATTTTCTAAAGCTAAAGAAAGATCTTAGCAGAAACGAGAGAAAAAGACTAAGGTGATGACAAGAGCAGTTGACACTTTGAACAAACTACTTCCAGCACCTATTGTTTTTCAAGGAAAAGATGATGCAGAGAACTTGAACAAGCACTAGATGACTTTGACAGTCACTATGAGTCATTAGAAAAGATAGGTGAAGAGAAGGCTGAGAAGGTGTATCTCGTGAAGAAATTGGAGGAAGTGTGCAAGTCTATTTCTTGGGACTTGGGCATACTAAACAAGACTATATCAGAGGCTAAGAGTTGTGTCGCACAAGGAAGGAAGTTATACAGTTACTTTATCAACCCTATCAGACATATCAAGAACATTGAGGACATAGTAGTGAAGGATAGAACTACTCTCGATAAGTTGATGGACAGTTGTGAGACCTCCTCACAATCTGTATTGGAGATAGACAGAGAGGTGTCCAAAATTTTGGACAAGCTGAGTGTACTGGATACAAAAAGAGGGAGAGTTGTGGCAATATTTGGTTTGTTGAAGAGTCTAATCACTCCCAAGATATCAATTCTTGAGGTCCATATCTCTGACATGGAGAAGACAAGATAGGCCCTTACAACACAAATGCATACTGACATAAAGATAGTAGCGACTTCTTCATTTGCACTGAATGGATTGATTCATGTGAGTTAGATTTTGGTGAAGACCTGGACAGAGGAAGTGAAGATCTTGGAAAACTCTTTCCAAGATGTACTCAAGATGGTCTAATTTTCTGGTAAGCATGGTACAATTTTGGTATACTTTACATTTTTTACCTTTGTCATTGATGTCAAAGGGGGAGAAGAGAAGAGATGAAAAATGTATAGAAAATTGTATAGAGTAAAGGATATATGTAAAGGATATACAGGGATATCTTTTTGGTAATAACACTTAGTCATTTTTCATTAAGTGTTGCCATCAATGCCAAAGGGAGAGATTGTTGGCAAGTGATGCATTTTTGAAGTGATATGGGACACTTGAGGGTTGTCATTTATGGGAAAATATCAGGTATGATGATCGCTTAGAGTTCTTTATAGCTTTGGAGTTGCAGATTGTAAAATGACTAAGTACAGTGAACAGAAATACAGAGTATAGCAGTACAGTTTTGAACAGTGAAGATAGTATATGATGAATGATGACATGCGAGCTTAGAGGAAGATATTTTGGTGTATGTAGGACCTTCTGGTAAGGTCTCTTGAGTTTTGGTGTTGATCGTAGTGAATTACAGTGTATTGAAGACATGATAAGACAGGGTAACAGAAATACATGGTAGATGAACAGTGGCAATGATTAAGGGAGTATGGCATATCCAAACATGATAAGTTGGATTGGGATTGTGGATTACCTATGCTTTGGTAGTATAAGGTCGCCGACTTTGTATTTAATCTTTGCATAAGTATTAATTCTATTTTGTAATAAATTGGAAAGTCGACATGATGGGGTGTGTGTGTGTGTGTGTGTGTGTGAAGAGCTTTTTGTAAAGCGGAGTGTGAAAGTGATGAGATGATATGAAGCAGATGGAATGCATAGATGCATTGTGATGTCAAACAGATGCGAGCTACAAATGGGACTATCTAAGCATAGCTGATGCTTGTGTTGTTCATTTCTGAGATTGATTGTAACAGAACTATTTTCTGATTGTAAGAGCAATGTGCTCAGTATACCTTTAACAGGGTTTTGTACTCCCCTAACAGGGAAATGTGCTAATGTAATATTCAGCTCCTAACAGGGCTAGGTCTCCTAACAGGGACACTATACTTTTAGTACATATTTGTGGGTATCATCTCAACTGGGGTTTTCCCTTGGCCAGGGTTTCCTCAACAACAATTCATGGTGTTATCAGTTATGTGTTGTGTGCTTATGTTCTTTTCATTTCAGTAAGTATATGGTTAAGTTGGAATTTATTAAGTTCATGTTTAAAGTGTTGTAGTACTAATTCACCCCCCCTCCCCCCTCTCAATATTACTTAATCCTAACAGAGACGTCTGTTGTCATTGATTGTTTTTAGTATTTTTTTTTACGTGACATCATTTTCGCTACTTTTCTCTTTGCAAACTCTGCCAACGTAATAATCTTTGCCTATGTGTACTGTATTAGTAGGCATGTATTTGCATTAAATTGACATGACTGTAACTTTGAATGGAAATTTAGCAATTATATATTATGGGAGAGTATTTAAGTTATTTTTGTAGACGTCTAAAATCGTCTTTATATTAATTTAATTAATATTTCCATAACATTACAGTTAATTTTTAATTAATTATATTTGTTATATTCTCCTATCTATTTAGTTAATTTATTTAATTAAACATGATTCACCTTCAGAATATTTAAATCCTAATTTAAGTATTATTCCCCCTTTAATATATTAAATCTTATTTATATACATTTCCCTCATTTACCCCTTTTAAATAAGTTTATAATTTATTTATTCCTCCACATGACTTAATTCTACTAAACCACAATTAATCTAAATTTAATTTGGATTAAACTAATTTGAACCTAGATCCTACCCTACCTCACATCACTCTCACCAAATAGACCTACTCACTAATTAACTAAGTGGGCTAATTTATTGATTTCTACACATACTAGTCATAATTATTTGCTCACACATGTGAGCAAATTTCCAAATATTGACTTTTCACAATAATCCTAATTTGGTGCCAATAAGGTTTCTTACAACCTTGATGACACTTTTTTACACTTTCTAAAAGTGTTTTATAGGACAAAAACTCTTACACCTCTTATAAGATCCTTCACATGTGTACTTTAAGTACACCTTGACCCATCACATCACAAGTTGCTCACACGTGTGAGCAAACTTGGCCTCTTGCATGGCTTATGTTTCCCTCGTGTGGCACCTATGTGGATGCCACATGAGCTCCACCTCATCCAAACCCTCTCCTTCCTCCCAAAAATCTATAAATAGAGGTCATTGCCAAGAGCAAATCATCTCCCTTTTATGCATTGTTATCATGCTAGTTTAGCTTTAGAACTTCTTAGTTCATGTTTATGTTCTTATGCTTTTAGTTCATTGTTGAATCTAGAAATCACATGCTAGGATTAATGGTGAATGAATCTAGTTTTATTATCTCTTGCATGTCATTCTAGCTTAGTGTTGCATCTTCATCTTCATTGGTGAAGGCTTGAGACAAGTTCCTCATACTTGTTCTTGAGATCTTCATCACATCCATTAGTTACATTATAGTTTCAATCCATTGCAAGCAAGCAAATCAAGTGGGATTTTAATATTGTGTTGGGCGAGCACACCCACATACATCTCTAAGAGAAAATCAACAAGGCATTGGGTGCCCTTGTTCAGCTCATTAGAGGTTATGATGGAAGTCTTGTTTGAGAGTATGTTTTTAGACATGTTAGTGTAGTTTATTGATTTATATCTTTAACGTTTGCATGTCGTGCTCCCAACAGGTAGATTTCCAGCATATACAATTTTATTTGCTCCTCCGAGGACAATTTTGTCAGGTTTCCTGCATAGTTTGAATTTTAAGTGCAAAATTAAATTGGTTGATTGTTGCTTTTCGTCATTTCATACAATATTATTTCTACGCGGGGCTCATGCATTTTTTTCCATATTTAACTACAATTTTTCTTGTCCAAACTTTTCAAACTGTGATTTACAACGATTCTAGTGTCTTAATTCTTTTGTGGATAATTTTACAGGAAATACAATGTTATAAATAACTTGTAGATCTCTGAGATCATGAAAAGAGCTTAGCATATTAGCATATTAAGTGTTATTCTTAAATGTGACGGTTAGCTATTACTTGTAAGAATAATTCAGTGCAGTTTTTTTTTCTTGTGGAGATTGTTCTTTTAGTATATTCATATATTTTGAATGTTTTTTAGCATAAACTTGCATTCCATTTTATATTTATGAAAACAAGAAAATATCACCATAACAGGTATTTTTTCACATGTCAGTATTCTCTTCTAACTATTTAATTCTGCTTATTTAATATATGTTAACTACAGGGTATGTAAATAGAGTGCAATGACAATGTGTGATATTAAAATAGCATCATTCGTCTGTGTCAACCCATTAGTTAGAGGTCCTCTGTTCAAAACAGGTTGCATAAATTATGTTTAATGCACCATATATTTGAATACGCTTAGCAGTTTTGGTGCAAAACTATGCAAAAACACAATGTTGTAAATTAACGGATGAGTTTGATCTCAAGCATATATCTTGGGGTATTATGTTGGTCACTTCCATGATGAAGTTGTGACTTACTTTCTCTCAAAGCGGTACGGAAATTTTTACTACATATTGTTGTGTCAGAATTATTTCGAAGTAACTTCCATAAAAAAAATGGAATTGCGAACAAGTTTTTGCATCTTCTTTTTTTGGGTAAATGCCAAACTCTTTTAACAGTATAAGAATTTGTTTCAAATATTATGGAACTATGGTTATATCATATTGAAGGGGCACCTTTTGATTTCAATCTATTTTACTTCACCCTTGATACATTTGTTTATGAAAGTTACGTCTAAAGTAGTAATGGTAGAAAATGAGTAGCACAGTTGGAAATGCACAATAAAGAGCCTCATTATTGTTTATCTCTGGTCAGTGCCCGAACATGCTTTTGTATGGGCAATTCTAAACAAAATTAAAGAACAAGCAAGGTTATTTGTACATCTCAAATTAACAATGTTATTATCAAATCACCTTGTAACTGATCTTTCCATGTAAAAAAATTTATGGCAACAAAGAATAAAAGTACAAAAAATAACGTATTCAACATGTCCTTTTATCTCTATCTTTATCTCTATCTTTATCTCTTTAATTATGACCTCTATTTAAAAACAATATTTATAATTTACATTGATTTGAAATAATAATAACCACAAAGCTCCTGTATTTGAAGTCAAATGAGATTTGGTTTCTCTAAATTTTGCCAAATTAATCAATTATTAGTTTAACAAAATAGCATTTTGGAAATTAGGTGGCCTTATTCAGAATATAACCTAAGAAAAGGAAAAAACAATGTTCGTCTTCTAAATTATATTTCAGAAATCTTTATTCATTGTTTTTTATTATATAAAAAACAATCATCTTTATCTCTTTATAACCTCTATCTTAATACAATATTTATAATTTACATTTATTTGAAATAATAATAACCACAAAGCTCTTGTATTTAAGTCAAATGGGATTTGGTTTCTCTAAATTTTGCCAAATTAATTGATTATTAGTTTAACAAAATAGCATTTTGAGAATTAGATGGGCTTATTCAGAATATAACCTAAGAAAAGGAAAATACAATGTTCATCTTCTAAATTATATTTCGAGAATCCTAATTTATTGTTTTTAATTATAGAAGAAAAAAAATCCTACTTCATATTCATTAATTCATGAAAAAATATTATGCTTAAATTATATTTAAAAACTACTTTCAATCAAATCATTTAAAAAATTAATAATATTTTTAATAATTTATTACAAAAAATAAATTTTCATCATACTCTAAAATTACAATTTTAATTAATATTTGTGCATTCATATATTTCTAATATGTATAAACAATTCTAATTAAAAATTGAAAATATACAATTCAAGCCAAATATATTATTCATAATTAAGAAGTCTAATAAATATTTCAATTTAAAAAATATATTATACAATTAAACAAATATATATACATTCATGACATTCATTATTGTGCAAATTCATTGCCCTTTCAAATTAATATGCAATTTTACATTTTTCTCATTATTGTTCATTGCCCTTACAAATTAATATGCAATTTTAAACTAATTGAAATAATTATCATCATATAATATTTTAACCCGCAACAAATCACAAATTTAAATAAAACGAAAAAAATAATAATAATAATCTTTACCCACGAATCCCATCACTTCTTAACAAAAAAAAACACATTCCACTGTCCCCTTCAAAATATCACCAGCGTACCCATTGCACACCAAAGTGCAATAGCTAATTTATATTTATTACACATAGGGCTATTACAAACAAACACAGACAATTAAACATTTCAGTAAGCTCCAATTCAATGATAATGAAGTAAATGTTAGAACCTATCACTTTCTTCAATTCGCCTTCAAAAAAGTTCATGTTTGACACAATTGTTAACTGAAAAAGTTGTAGTGACCCATAGTGGGGTCTTCCATACAACAATTAGCCACCTTGTAATGCAAAAGGCCTTGACAACAAGACTGTAAATGAAAGGTATTTGTAAAAGTATGATAAATGGGAAGAGTTAACCACAAGGATTGCATAGCGATGAAACTTAAATTTTAATTAAAACCAAAAATTTAGAACAGAGAAAATAAAGAACAGTGGATACAACCCCCCTGCTTCTCTATATTCAAGATAATGTCATATAATGAGTTTCCTGGAAAAAATTAACTTCTGCTGTTTCTCATTGAAAGACCTCTTCTTTACAGACTTCTTATTTAGAAAAGCATTATTTGACTGATGGTCTTTCTAAAAAAACTTATGCCAGATAGAAGACCACCCATTCACAAATTTAGGTACTGCCTCACAACCAGCACGTCATTAAAATTCACCCGCTGTATAAAAAATCCCTCAACCTTTTCTTTCAGTTTCTGTTAGATCTCGGGTATCTTGGCCCTTGCTCCTTTCAGATTCTGGGAAAACTTCAGAATCTCCATCCATATCACTTTCTGATTCTCGTAAATCTTCAGAGTTTCCATCTCTATTACTTTCAGATTCTGGTAAATCTTCAGAGTCTTCAACTTGATTACTTTCAGATTTTGGTACGTCATGAATTTTTTCTTCACCTATGTTACTTTCATTCTCTTCTAAGTCTTGAATAGCCACACCTATATTAGGTTGTTTCATAGGCCTCAAAGGTGTTTTCCCCTGTGCTATAAGTTCTTCCTCCTTTTTTCTTTCTTCATAATGCTTACGTCCTTCAGTTTTTGCTGATATCATGATCCTATCTAGAAAGTCATGAGTTGGAAAATGTTTTGGAACGAGATTACGATATTTTTGAAACCGTTCCTCAGCTTCATCATTCTTACCTAAGACACTGTACAGAATACCCTGCCAATCACAAAGCTATTTTAATAGAGCCAAAGATACAATTATTATAATCCCAACGATCAAAGGTTTTGAAAAATAGATAAATTAGATTACCATGCAAATATTTTCGAAGTTCCTACACTCTAATTAGCAAAACACACTATCTACGCCTTCTGACTTAGAGCTTATAAAAAAAACACTGAAGTCTGTATGGAATTGACAGCAAAATTGCAAATTACCTACTTTATACGGTCTTCCCATAAAAAAATGTGTTATTAATTTGCAATGCCCTAGAAAGGAACAATGCACTGCACAATATTAGTGATTTGCTTGGGAAAAAAACCTGTTGATACATAATCTTCATTATGCGTAAATACAGTTACAGTAACCAACATGTGCAAGCATAACCCTAAGTTTAAGTTTATTGATATTCATTGTTCAATAGTGTGTCCAATCGATCAGGATCGGATACATGATAATGCTAATAAGCTATAGGTTTGTATCACTGTAATCTCATTAAGCAAAAAAGCTATTTATAAGAGTCTGATGTCAAATCAAAGTTATAGCATGTTGTGTCAAGGAGTATACTGTTTTTGTCAAGATAAACCTTAGGAAATTTAATAATTTATCCACGAGGATAAATAAGTGATGAAAACCTATTTTTAAAGAGATTTATTTCTTCTTTAATACTAGATCATTACCAAGCCTCTTCTATTCCTCTACCGTATATTATTATCATATTTATGAAAAGAAGTGAAATTTCAGGGTTGCCATATAAAACCTCCAGCACTGTAGATTCAGCTAAGCTTTGGCAACAAAAGATTGTCTCTATATGCACATGAGTTGCCTGTGTAACTTCATCACCGTCGATGCAAAGGTTTGAAACACGCTAGGAACAAAAATATCTTGCATTCTAATTTCCATAACACATCTAAGGGTTGTTTGGAAATCATTCTTCAAACATCTAGGCTGGAAACTTTGGGACATTTTTTTAAGTTTGCAAAAGAACTTAACAGGATCATGGTCCAGAAAAGAAAGACCAACTATACAAGGGAGGAATCTTCAACGAGAAGAGTTAAACCATGGGAAGGAAAGGACGAAAGAGAAGAATGAAAATAGAATAGAGCATGACTGAATTTTAGGGCCAAAGCAACCCTCCACCCACTCAAGCCCAGAGACCACGCAGAGGACTAGGCTTGAGATTCAAAAGAAATTTAAATAAGAGGTTCAAATCAACAAGAGTTGTGTCGTGTCAACATCTATGCCACAATCAAAGCAGCATGAAATGGAGTGACAGTATGGCAGGGAACAAGACACTGTTGTAACTATATAGGGAATAAAAGAAGTAGCTATGGGACATGATCTGATCCACAACTCTCACCAATTAAATTAAGACAGCATATGAATGATCAAGGATGGTGGCAAATGTGCACAAATCTGAAAAATGTATACATTTGAATTTGCATCAAACATTGAAAACATGCTTCAATATGTACCCAGAGTTAAAAACTTAAACATGTGCTATTTATGAATCTATTGGGACATTATTAGTGGAGAGCTCAATAAAGACATCTTTCAATGTTTTGTCCATTAAATACACTTGAGGTTATGGACTAGATCCTGGATCGATAGTTAAGAGCTTCCTGTGGTAAGCACGAGGTCACGAGGTCAAGTTTCCCCCTTGCCAACACCACCAATCACGTTGAAAAATTCACCCAACGCACTACAGGTTATACCCCTGGCTACCCGATTCCTGCTTGAAGTTAAGGATGCTAACACGTAGCAAGAATGACACTAAATATGTTTGCGCCAGATTGGTTGAAAGTGTGATTCAGTAAATGCATTCATAATGCAGGGGTTATCAACCTCCCAAGACCTGCAAACAGCTATAAACCTTCACAATGTAGAGAAATAATATTTCACCAATGGATGAATGCATTTTATGAGATGAGATACTGAAATAATGTACAAGACCTTGCTTATAAAGGCAATAGATAGGAGTAACCAAACAACTACCAGCAATTAGAGAAATAATATTTCACCAATGGATGAATGCATTGAGATGAGATAATGAAATAATGTACAAGACCTTGCTTATAAAGGCAATAGATAGGAGTAGCCAAACAACTACCAGCAACTAAAAGTACCTATTAGTTAATTAATGATGCCTAAATAAAACTTAAGCTATGTGTAAATAATAATTTACTCCAACACGCCCCCTTAAGTGCAACTTATTGAAGATTATTATGCAATAGGAGCAAGATGCAAGATGGGTCCCAACAACTTGAAACTTTTAAAAATGGAATGACTAGATGATTCATAAAAAATTACAAGGCAGAAGTCGCTAAAAATAGCAACACTAAAAATAGTGTAGTGAAGCACTAAAAATATATGAATCTAAATATAGAAACCTAAGATGACCATTATAATAAATATAATATTATTTTAATACCCTCCCTTAATGGTCATCGTACTAAGTAGTTAACTACCCTACAAATAAATACGTCAAAACATTTTGCTGCTACCGAGACCCTCCTTGGATCTGCAGAATGTCAATGACTAAGAGTAGCCAAAAAAATAGAGAAGGCTGACCCCTTCTTCAGAATGGTCTACAACAAGAGACAAGAGCTTGTCACTGACTCTGCCACTAAGATGAGTCTGCAAGAACTCAGAAATAGAGTCACAAGACAAAATAAGTTTATCAAATAATCGGATGCCAATCCCAATGAAATGAGCTCATATTTATAATCCATCCTTGGCCACAGTTTCCCAAAAGATGCATCAGTTAACCACTCGCTTAAATAACAACTTCTAAATTATTATAATAATAAAGTATTATTATAATAATGTGGCTTTATTATTAATTAATAACTTATAAGTATTAATTAATAAATATGAGCTCGTGCAATAAATCCAACATCCGCTGCAAATGATGACTAACTGCCAGAGCCACCCACTGCACTGCCAAAAATGGCAACTGCCAAAAATAGACTTACTAAAAATAGTAAGTCCCCAGCCAAAGAACTGCACAAACTAAATATCGTCTGGAGTACTAGTCACTGCCAATACTGCCCTGCCAGAAATGGAAACTGACCAAACTGACTTACTAAAAATAGTAAGTCTAGACTTACTAAAAATAGCAAGTCTACCAACTGGGACCCTCAAAACCAGGCATCAGCTCACGAGGGTCACGATGATGAGCTAACCAAGCCACTGCCAATACCTACTAAAAATGGGGTCATCACAATCGATCAAAACCAAACACAAAATCCGAGACACGGATCAGATAATACAAAACTTCGTTTTTGAGAAAAAAAAAACAATTTAACCCAGCATAATTTTTTAAAGGAAAATTTTATGAAAACCCACCAGATAATTTGAGGAAAATTTATTAAAACCCTCCCATAATATGATCTAATTAGAATGCATAGGAGGCAACCTCTATCTGATCAGAATGCGTACAGCTTGGATCTTCTGCTAAGACCCTTCCTATGAAGACTTCGCAGCTGACAACCGTTTCTTGCAATCTTTCTTCATGTGACCAACTTGTGACAATAATTGAACTAAACACTCTTCTTTGTTGAAGATGTTGAAGGATCACCTATTCAGGAGAGGATGAACTAGCATTGCTTTCAAACTGTTGCTTCCATCTATCTTGTGTAGAACCTTGTTGCAGAGATCAGAAAACTTCAAATCAACGCTATTAGAAGTGATATTGAGCATCTCAATGAAATGCTCGTAGAGTCGGGGATTTTTAGTGTGATCACTACCACATCTTCCTCCATCTTATCTGAGGCTTTCGTTGTGAAGGACACCTATTTAGGAAGAATGAACTAGCAGTGCCTCCAAACTGTTGCTTCCATCTATCCTATTGTAGAAGCTTGCTGCAAAGATCAGGAAACTTCAAATCAACGCTAGTAGAAGTGATATTGAGCATCTCAATGAAATGCTCGTAGGATCGGGGATTTTTAGTGTGATCACTACCACATCTTCCTCCATCTTATCTGAGGCTTTCGATGTGAAGGCCACCTATTCAGGAAGGATGAACTAGCATTTCAGGAAGGATGAGCTAGCATTGCTTCCAAACTATTGCTTCCATCTATCCTGCTGTAGAAGCTTGCTGCAGAGATCAAGAAACTTCAAATCAATGCTAGTAGAAGTGATATTAAGCATCTCAATGAAATGCTCCTAGGACCGGAGATTTTTACTGTGATCACTACCACATCTTCCTTCATCTTATCTGAGGCTTTCGTTGTGAAGGCCACCTATTCAGGAAGGATGAACTAGCATTTCAGGAAGGATGAACTAGCATTGCTTCTAAACTGTTGCTTCCATCTATCCTGTTTTAGAAGCTTGTTGCAGAGATCGGGAAACTTCAAATCAACGCTAGTAGAAGTGATATTGAGCATCTCAATGAAATGCTCGTAGGATCGGGGATTTTCAGTGTGATCACTACCACATCTTCCTCCATCTTATCTGAGGCTTTCGCTGTGAAGGCCACCTATTCAGGAAGGATGAACTAGCATTGCTTCCAAACCGTTGCTTCCATCTATCATGTTGTAGAAGCTTGTTGCAGAGATCAAGAAAGTTCAAATCAACGCTAATAGAAGTGATATTGAGCATCACAATGAAATGCTCGTAGGATTGGGGATTTTCAGTGTGATCGCTACCACATCTTCCTCCATCTTGTGGCCTATAGCCAATCACGAATCTCCTTGATCTTTGTAAGATGTGCCTAGAGAGATGTCTTCTCATCCATCATGATAGGAAACAACATATTCTTAAGAAAGAAAGCTCAACTCTTGTCGCATTTGTAACTGAAAGTTTGATGAGCATTACAACTTCCTGATCATCCCATTTGTCTTGATCTGTCTAAGTTTGAGTACGACGTGATTCTATACCCAAAACAAGCTTATTGAGACAGCAATATTCAAATATCGTCATCATACAATGCTTCTAGGTGTTGTAATTGCGGTCATTAAAGTGTTGATTTCCCTCCAACATTATGTTGGTCAAAGACGCCATAACAAAAACTCGGGTTGATGGTCAACCCTCTGAAATCACGAAAATCAGGTGGACACTAATGATGAACTAACACAATTCCCAAAACTGAACACTCTGGAAAAAATCAGACTACAATAAACCCGCAAACAAAAATTCATCAGGAAAAAAACTATTTTCTTGGAAAATCCAAAAAACCCTAGCCGAGTTTAAGGGTGTAAAAACTTTATTTCCAAAAACATTAGAAAACCCTAACTGCTTAAATCTGAAAATTTGCATTTAGGGTTTCCAAAAAAATCTCAGAAATAATACTAGTGGTCGAAACTAGCAAAAAACGCGAGTTTTAAACCCTGGAAAAAAATGGCTGTCAAAAACAACTTTCAGCTGCAGAACCAGGCTGAAAAATCACAGATTTAGCAGAAGACAGCCGATAGTAGTAGATAATCGTGGATTTGACGCAAATGAAAAACAAAAAATGCAAGTTTTTTTTAAAACAAAGATTGCAGATTTAAAATGCGAAAAAGTTGCATTTAACTTTAGACAGAGGGAAAAATCCGCAACCGAAAAAACCTATAATGGCGCTAGAAATCGCGAACAACAGAGCTGGAAGTAATAAAATAATCCGCATGAAAAACGCTGATTGCAGACAAAAAAATGTTTTAGAATGGTTTTCAGCGCGATTTTTAGTCGTGATTTTAGCTGCAATTTTGTCAAAAATGCACGCAATTCCGGGATAACAAAAAAAACTCCTTAATTTTGTCTTGAAAAACACTGAATTTTTTCAAACAAACAAACGACCTCAAATTTGCAATAAACCCTAGCCAGGTTTTGAACAGACTGCAAAGATGGAAAAATTAATTTTGAATTTCACCAAAAAAGATTTATTGCTCTAATACCATGGAACTTTGTAAAAACGGAATGACTAGATGATTCATTAAACTGAGAAGTCTCCTTACGTAAACTATTACAAGTCAGAAGTCGCTAAAAATAGCGGAGTGGAGCACTAAAAATATCTGAATTTAAATATAGAACCAAAGATGACCATTATAATAAATATAATATTATTTTAATACTAGGCCATATTAGGTACCCATGCACAATGCAAATGCAAAGAAATGTCTCACAAGCAGAGAAAAGGATTAAACCACATGGGAGAAATATCATCTCCAAAAGAGAAACAAACAAGATGCAAGGATATTGGACTTTATCACAGCCTCAACAAATATCTCCCCATAGGGAGAAAGAAAGGAGACATTATAGCCCCCTCCATAATGAACAATGTCCAACAGAAATGGTGAGTGCTTGAAGACAAAGCATAGACCAATGTCTACAAAAAACATTACTCCCCTTGGGAAGAAGACAGACTAAGTATATACTATAAATACAGGTATGTTTCCCACTCTGGATACGAATTAGTAAGTGGAATCCAAATGTAGAATAATGATGTCTCTGAAATCTTCTCGTGTCGTCAAGACCTTGGAAAATCATACAACGAACCAATCAGGAACATGCCCAATCATAAGAGAAGGTGACAAGCAAGGAACCACTGGAAACTGATTGGAGCAAGATCCAAGATGAAGATGAAGTAATTACTATTTGTCCCAAATGTCATCAAATAAGAGAGATAAACCCTCAAATGTGAGATTCCACTAACAATGAACCACTTTTTGTTAAATAGGAATCCCGATCAAGAAGACAGCGATAAACTTGCCAATCACAAATGATGGAAGTCTCTAATGTAAGTGAAAAATGAGCAACTATCTATGACAAAGAATCAGGAGCCTCTGAAGCATTAGGAACCACATTTAAATTCTCAAAATCCTTCACAAAATCACAAACATGGATTATCTGCTCTAAAGAATGAAAAGGCAAATCGGAATCGAAAAGTGTGGTGCCTTTTGTGTTTGTCTTTTGCTATTTGCTTATTCTTTTGATCCAAGCTAGACTTTGTATATGGTTTACCATGTGAATGTCTGAATGTTATTCTTTTGCATTGGCATTCTTGTGATGCATCCAGTCGCTACTAGATTCTTTTGTTCATATGGTATTATTGCTGATGTGGATAGTATGTTATACTTGTGATTTCAGTGATGACTCTACAATGATGTGGCATGATGTTATATGATAATGTCTGGATACTGTTGTGAGGTTTTCACACCATCGCCCCATTGCAAATGGGAACCCCCTCTTTTGCAAGCAGTAGGAGTAGTGGTCTTAGGTAATCTTTGTTGGCAACAGTTTTCAAGCCCCTTGGTCTGGCGAGTGAAGTTTGAGAGTTGGTTTTGGGCAATTTTGGCCTACTGGGAAGTCAAGTCTGTCTGGAACATGGGCGAGAGTTGTGCTAAATCTTTCAGGAATATGGGATAAAAACCAAAGGATTTGTGATGAAACAAGTTTAAACCCTTAGAGAATCCTTGTTCCAGCTTCAATTTGATCTTAGAAAGTCGAAATAGATTGTGGGAGGTAGCTTTGCTAAAGGCATGCTGAATCCTGAAATTTGGCTAAGTCCTGAAATATTCTAAAAACCTCCAAAATCTAGAATCTGCACCTTAACTCCTATGAAGCTGAAACCTATCTCAAACATCCTGGAAGGTATTTATACAAATATAACTTAAAGTATAAGAAATTAAAACTTATACTTAAATGTTATATTTGTATAAATTCTCTGCCCCTGAACTGAAAATTGGCTAAGTACAAAGTGCAAATCACTGTGTCCAATGACTGGGCGGATTCCGCCCAGCCCTTGGACATCGTGTCCAAGGTGTCTTCTAATCCCGCCAGCCCTCTTTAAGGTGCAAGTTAAGTCCTTTGGCACAAAAGAATCAAGTTTAGTTGTTTGCAAGGCATGTTGGGGAGATTGGAAAGCAATGAGGAGTGTTTGGATGTTTTGGTGGAGTAGAGGTGTCCAAGGTCTGGGCGGATTCCGCCCAGCTCTTGGACATGATGTCCATGACACCCC
>MU227940.1:1576518-1597963 GCA_018584345.1 Thuja plicata | reverse complement strand
ATCCTTATAAAGGATGTCGAAACCCTAAACGGGCAACTGCTAGGAAATAGAAACTTTCCTAAAACTAAAGAACCTGCCTAAGTGAAACTTAAGCACTAAAGAGCAATTGCTAAATTACTCTAACAGTCACTTAGTATCGGGCATCTATTGCTACCATCCTTGAATCAGCCTCCTTCTTAGATAGTCAATAGGTATCGGGAAAGTCCAATGCTACTTTCATGAATCAACATTTTTGACACTTCTTGAGATGTACCTTAATATATAGAAGATTGTTAAGTCCTAATCGGTTAAGAGACTTGATGCTTCAAGGGTTAAACTGAAACACTATGACCTATTCATATTGCAACTTTGAATTGCAGATTTTTAGATCTATTTAAGTACATTACCTCTCTGACCAATGTATCAATTCAATCCTTGTGCTCCATATTTTCTGCTCTGTGATGTTGTGCTCACTATTCGTCGGTGTTTGTCGAATTCCTTAGCTCTTCCTTCAACTTGTTTGATCAGCACTATATGAAGTTTCTCTTCATCAGTTTCTATTCAACATCCTCTTTCTATTCACTCCCCTTAATCCCTTTTTTAAATGAATTAAGCTTGTCTCTTATATAGACATAATATTCATTGTTTCTTGATTCTTGATTCTTGGCGTGATAAACAATCCAGCCAATTAGATTTAAAGCATAACTCCTAATTTGTCTTGCAGATATCTTCTTTCCAACTATACAAATCATCTTTAAATCAATCACTTATCTCTGGTTGAATAAAACAAAGTAGACAACCAGTTAAGTCTATTTTTAGCTCTACCAGCTAGATATTTTGTCATTTTATGAACTCTTGGTTCTGTCGGTCACCACAACAGTTAGTTGTCGGTGACAACTAACTGATCTGTCGGTGAGACTCCAGTTAGCTTCGTGATCTCCATCCGTCAGGCATCATTGGAATTTTACTCATCGAGCAACTTTGTATCTTTGGTCGTCGGGCAACCTTCTGACTTTGCTCATCGAGCATTTTGTAGTTTGCTTCATTGGGCAACACTATGCTTCTGATCATCAGGTATCACTATGATTGTTCTTCTTTGCTCTGTCCGTCGATGTTGTTTGTCACTTAGTGAATACTTGACTTTTATGCATTGTTGAAAGCATAACTTTGGTTCCTTTAGTTCTCTGAAGTCTTTGGCATTATGTACATGACTGCATATATGATATCAAGTTGACATCAATGACAATACAGTCCATTAACTGATTTAATGACTTGCATTATCTTTCAGCTTAACATTATCAAATATTCAATCAGTTACATGTCATCAATCTCTCCCTTTGGCATTGATGGCAACATACTATATTATCACACTATACTATTTCTGATACAATATGAAATACAACAGTTGAGATTCATCAAACTACCAATCTTTTGTTCTGTTAACTGATAAATGTCTGACCATCGGTAAGCTCTATTTTAGCTTAGATTTGATTCTTGCAGCTCTCTATCTTCTGATGTGTTGAGTTCTCTCCTTGTGTAAATTTCTATCCCTTGACTGTTCTTCTCTTTTGATGTCTTTTCTTTTGTCAGTAACTCTCCCTTTGTATAATCTTTCCATACAATTTATCTCCCTAAGGATATAATCTCTCCCTGTTGAAGTAATGTGATAATGGATAATCTCTCTCCTTTTCTAGACAAATATCTCTCCTTTTACAGAAGGATGTGATAATATGGATAATCTCTCTCCCTTTGACAGCAATGCCAAACAAATATTTCACAAATATCTGACATTAATGTCATACAATCGTTTCTCTCCATCCATAATATATTCCTTGAATTTTCCCTTATCCATCAACAATACAACAATATGCTCTGGTGTTCGGTGCTAATATATACTTGTCTATATATAGATGTAGCCTTGAAGTTCATCTCTTTGCTTTCATCAACATTAATGATATTCTGATAATATGTAGGCTGATGCAGCCTTCTAGTCATTTTATTGACTGGTAGACAAGGGTTTGACCCCTAGTCTCTTTCTCAAGTACTCAAATGCATCCTTGGGCAGTGGCTTGGTGAAGATACCAGCTAATTGTTCTTTGGATTGCACATACTAAAGTATCACCTCTTTTGCTTGAACTTGTTCTCTTAAATAATGATACTTGATTGCAATGTATTTAGTCTTAGCATGCATGACTGGTTTCTTAGAAATGTTTATTGCACTGGTGTTATCACAATAGATAATTACTGGTTCTAGGATCTTCATATGCATACCTTCCAGTAACTGTTTGATCCATGCAATATTTGAGCAATTTGCAGCAGCAACAACATACTTTGCTTCTGCAGTAGACTGAGAGATGCATCCTTGCTTTTTGCTAATCTATGTGACAAGTTTGTCACCCATAAATAATGCTCCTCCAGTTGTGCTCTTCTGTTCATCAAGATTTCCAGCCCAATCAGTGTCGGTAAACACCTTAAGTTTAAATTTGCCTTCTCTTCTATACCATAAGCCATATTCCTCAGTGTTCTTTAGATATCTTAAAATTCTTTTCACAGTAGTCATATGTGATTCCCTAGGGTTAGCAAAAAATCTAGCAACAATTCCTACTGCATGTGCAATATCTGGTCTACTGTGTACAACATACATGAGTTTTCCAATCATTGATCTATACAAATTCTGATTTACCTCTGATGTCTTGTCCTCCTTTGTCAACTTACATCTAGTAGCCATTGGTGTTCCAATTGGTTTTGGAATCTTCCATCTTGAATATTTTCAGGACCTCTTTAATGTATTTGGACTGCATAATGAAAATACCTTCACATTGTTGCATGATCTGTAGACAAAGAAAGAACTTGATCTCTCCAAACATATAAATCTCAAACTCTTTGCTCATCTCATTAGAAAATGATTTTCATATCATATCATTGCCTCCAAATATGATTTCACCAACAAATATTTCAGCAATCAAAGTGTTAGCATCAGTATCTTCCTTCAAGTAAAGATTATTCTTTTTCACTAGTCCTTACAAATCTAATTCTTATAAGATAGGAATGAAGTCATTCATACCAGGATCTAGGAGCTTGTTTCAATCCATACAAGGCTTTATGAAGTCTACATACCATGTTTCTTTTGTTTGGATCTACAAACCCTTCCGGTTGCTCAATGTATACCTCTTCTTCAAGTATTCCATTTAGGAATGCTGACTTGACATCCATCTGGTATACCTTGAATCCTTTGAATACAGAATAAGAAAGTAGTATTGTTACACCTTCTAGCCTAGCAATGGGTGCAAAGGTCTCTCCATAGTCAATACCTTCCTCTTGTGCATACCCCTTACATACTAGTCTTGCTTTGTTTCTTTTGACTTCTCCACTCTCATTCAGCTTCTTCTTGAATATCCATTTAGTACTGATGAAATTCTTGTCATCTGGTCTTGGCACAAGTGACCATGTCTTGTTCTTCTCAATCTGCTCAATCTCATCATTCATAGCACTTATCCATTCTTCATTATCAAGTGCAACATTGACAGATTTTGGCTCAAACTCACAAATTAAACAACTTGTGTTTAGAGACTTACTTCTTGTTCTTGTACCAGCTTTCTTATCTCCTATGATTTGGATCTCTGGATGGTTCCTTCTTACATATCTAGTAAGTATAGGTACAACTCTTTGTCTATCATCTTGATCATCATTTTGTCCTTCATTCTGTTCTTCATCGCCTTGCACATTATTTTGATCATTATCTTGATCGTCGATATTTGCAACCTGACCATCAGTTACAACATTCTGTTGCTCTAGAATTAAGCACTATTGCTCAGATAGAGTGTTAGGTTCTTCATAGTATACAAACTTATTGTAGTCCTCTGGTTCTCTTATGCTTTCCAGCTCATTCTTTTCTGCAAATTCATCTATCTTTACATTTGCACTTTCAACAATTTTGTTAGAGGTTGTAATAAGACATTTATAAGCCTTGCTTTTAGTGGAATACCCTAGAAAGATACCTTCATCACTCTTGGCATCAAGCTTTCCTTTTCTATCATCCTCTAAGACATAACATTGACTACCAAAGATTGTGAAGTAACTTACATTGGGTGTTTTACCATACCATAGCTCATAGGGTGTCTTCTTTGTGTCTTTCTTCAATTGTACTCTATTTAATGTGTAGACAACAGTGCTGATAGCTTCCCTCCAGAAGATTTGGGTGATGGCTTTCTCTATCATTAGTGTTCTAGCACAATCAACTATGGATCTATTCCTTCTCTCAACAATCTCATTTTGTTGTGGTGTTCTTGGTGCAGAAACATGTCTTTTTATACCATGCTCATTGCAGATTTTAGTGAATTCATCTAATATAAACTCTCCTCCTCTTTCTGATCTCAAGCATTTCAAATCCTTACCACTTTGTTTCTCTATCATAGCCTTGTACCATTTAAACATCTTGAATGCTTCAGATTTATCTTTTAGAAACATAATAGTCATCATTCTAGAGTAATCATCAACAAAGAGAATAAAATATCTATCTCCATAATAACTCTTTGTCCTCATTGGTCCAAATAGATTAGTATGGACTAATTCTAGAATATCATCAGATGTATGGGTTTTACTTTTGAAACTAGACTTTTTCATCTTACCTTTTTGACAATTCTTGCATATGATGTTGTTGGGCTTTGACATCGTCGGTAAGCCTCTTACATTTCTCCTTCTACTTATTTTCGTCATGTTGTCAAAATTCACATGACACAATCTTTTGTGCCACAACCATATGTCTTTGTTTCTAGTCATTAAGAAAATGGTGTTAGTATTATTCAAATAGAATAAGTTACCTTTTGTCTATTCATCGGTACCAATCAATCTTCCTAATTCATTGAATATCTTTGCCTTCTTATTCTCAAATGCTACTCTGTGACCTGAATTATTCAGCTGAGAAACACTCAACAGATTATAATTCAATCCTTTAACCCAATAAGCATTTTCATATTTAATCAGGTTATTCAACATTATAGTTCCTTTACCTTCAACTGGACAAGGCATATCATTATCCGTTCTTACTGTACCACCATTATAATACTCAAAAGTGTTAAACTTTTATTTGTCGCTGGTCATGTGGTGAGTGCAACCACTATCTATATTCCAGATGTAATTCTTGTTAACCTTAGATATAAGTGCAGTATCTACATACCTTTCATCTTCAGCTGAATCATCTCTCACAGCCACAAACACCATCTTGATGTCTTCAGCAGGTTCGATGTCAGTATCTTCATCTTTGCAAGCAGTTAGGTAGCTGGATTTCTTGCCTTTGTCCTTGTAGTTTTGGGTATCTCTTCTTTCTGATTGTCGATAACTTCTGTAATCCTTGTTATCACCTCTGTCAAATTTCTTCTCAAAAGATCTGTTATTAAATCTATCATATTTTCTTCTGTTAGGACATCTTGCAGCAAAGTGTCCAATCTCTTTACAATTAAAGCATACAAGTGGTAACTTGCCTTTGTATTTACCTTTGCCTCTCTACATTCTTATAGCCATAAGTACTTCTATTTCATCTAGATCTTCTTCTTCACTTTCACTTTCACTTTCACTTTCACTATCTCTTCTAGATGTGTGTCTATGACTTGATTTTCTTATTCTCATAGAAGATTTAAATGCAGACTCTAAGTTTGGTAAGACACTATTATCAAAGTTATTAATCTCAAATTAAATCAGTCTACCAATTAAGCTATCAAGAGTAACTGTATTGTTTGCTACTGCTCTCATTTCTTGAATGGCAGAAACTCTAATAGCATATACAGGTAGTAAGGTTCTTAAGATTTTACTTAGCACTATCTCCTCTTCAAGTGTACCTCCAACTCCTCGTATAGCGTTGACTACTTCTTTGATTCTTGTGTTTTGATGTGTGATTTTTTCTCCTTCTTTCATTTTGAGATCATCATACTTTCCTCTAAGGCTTTCTGCCTTGGCTCTTAGAACATTTGTATCACCTTCATGTACAAGCTTCAATTTGTCCCACATCTTCTTTGCAATTTTTCAATCTTGGACATCTTCAAATTCAACATCAAAGAGTGAGGAAGAAAGCTCTATGACCATGAAGTTGTGCTCATGCTTCTCTCTCAATTGATCTACTGTCAATACTCCTATGGGAAACACATATTTAGTATCTAGGAATTGAGTAACATCATTACCAAAACATGATAAGTGGATTCTTATCCTACTTTTTCATGAAGCAAAGTTGTCATTGTTCAACTTGGGCACATCTCGTCTGTTCATATTGTGATCTTGACTTAGGTCTTGAAACCTTCCTTTCTAAGCACACAAGTTGTGATACCAATTGTTAGTAATAACTGAGAGGGGGGGATGAATCAGTGGCCTCAAAAATTTATCCTTCAAACTTAACCACCAATCAATGAATCTCATATTATTATGTCCCTACAAGATGCATGCCTTGAAATACTAATGATGATTAACTGTCTGTCAATTTTCTCTGTCAATCCTTATTCTTTCTTGATTACCGATAAGCAGTATAACTATTTACCAAAACTCAGTAAATAAGTAGAGTATAACGATCAATCCAGAGTTAGCTATGTAAGATGCAAGATAGTAAATAAATGAATCATACACACATAACACATGAATTTTAATGTGGAAACCCTATTAAGGGAAAAACCACTGGGATTGGTACCCCAAATTTTCACTCTTTTGAAGTGAGCCCTATTAGGAGCCAACCCTGTTAAAGGTTACAAACACACTGTTAAGTGTGACCTTATCAGAGGATTTTATACATAGAGATTGTCACTTAGTATTGGGCATCTATTACTACCATCCTTGAATGAAACCTCCTTATTAGATTGTCAATAGGTATTGGGCAAGTCCAATGCTACTTTCATGAATCAACCTTTTTGGCACTCCTTGAGATGTACCTCAATATATAGAAGATTGTTAAGTCCTACTTAGTTAAGAGACTTGATGCTTCAATGGTTAAACTGAAACACTATGACCTGTTCATATTGCAACTTTAAATTACAGATTTTTAGATCTATTTAAGTACATTACCTCTCTGACCAATGTATCAATTCAATCCTTGTGCTCCATATTTTATGCTCTGTGATGTTGTGCTCACTGTTTGTTGGTGTTTGCAAAATTCCTTAGCTCTTCCTTCAGCTTGTTTGATCAGCACTGCATGAAGTTGTTCTTCATCAGTTTCTCTTCAGCATCCTCTTTTTATTGACTCCCCTTAATCCCTTTTTTAAATGAATTAAGCTTGTCTCTTATATAGACATAATATTCATTGTTTATTGATTCTTGATTCTTGGCATGATAAACAATCCAACCAATTAGATTTAAAGCATAACTCCTAATTTGTCTCATAGATATCTTCTTTCCAACTATACAAATCATCTTTAAATCAATCACTTATCTCTGGTAGAATAAAACAAATTAGACAACTAGTTAAGTCTATTTTTAGCTCTGCTAGCTAGATATTTTGTCATTTTTTGAACTCTCAGTTTTGTCGGTCACCACTACAGTTAGTTGTCGGTGACAACTGACTGATCCATTGGTGAGACTTAGTTAGCTTTGTGATCTCCATCCATCGGGCATCATTGGAATTTTACTCATCGGGCAACTCTGTATCTTTGGTTATCAGGAAACCTTCTGACTTTGCTCGTCAGGCATTATGTAGTTTGCTTCATCAGGCAACACTATGCTTCTGATCGTCGGGTATCACTATGACTGTTCTTCTTTGATCTGTTCATCGGTGTGCACTCCATCGGTGTTTCTTGTCACTTAGTGAATACTTTATTTTTATGCATTGCTGAAAGCATAATTTTGGTTCCTTTGGTTCTCTAAAGTCTTTGGCATTATGTACATGACCGTACAGACTATATCAAGTTGACATTAATGACAATACAGTCCATTAACTGATTTGATGACCTACATTATCTTTCAACTTAACATTAACAAACATTCAATTAGTTACATGTCATTAGAATTCTACAGTGACTGACACGTGGACATCGTAGTAGACAAGGGCAGAAAACGTGTAGATTATAAATATACTTGTAGGAGATCATGTTGAGTACAAGTAGGGAGGAAAAGTGGGAAGGAATACTAACACCTGTTTAACTACTTTCTACAGATGGTTAGCTGCATGAGTCTAATATTTTGGGCCACTTTAAAATAAACCACTTGTTTCTTTTTCTGATTTGGTGAGCAGGGTGTCGGTCAATTTAGTAGGGATTATTGGATGTTGTTCCAAGTAGTGTGATTAGCTAAGGATGAAAACCAATAGCGTCAAAGGTAAAATTTGAAAACATGAGATGTGGTGGTGGAAAAAGACAAAATACTTTGTGGAAGATAACTGGAAGCCTGCATGGATTATGCTCCTTTGGTTTTCTATAGTAGTAGGGCTATTTGCATGGAAAGCTCCAAACCTTGTTGAATATAGAACATAAAAATGCACATACAATTTTGTGCACACAATGATTTTCATAGGGGGGTTTTCTCCTTAGGAACATATCAATAGGTGAATGGAACATGTACCTCACAAATAAATAAGCAACAAAAGAGCCTCATGCCATTTAGTTATAGGCTCGTGGACTTGGAATTTAACGGAGTGCAATATAAGAAAGAATGCAACATTACAAATATAGCATCTGCATGAATCCTTAACTATAAGCTTGAAAAAGGCCCTTTAATCTTGTAAGCGTGATGATTAAACTTACGAAGAATTTTTCAAAAATTAGAAAATACCAATTATTTTGTTAGTCTGTTAGTGTAAGGGTTGTAGCAATCAATCGATTTACGATCCATTTTGAAGAAATCAAAATGAGTGAAGGTAGAGTTGGAAACGCAGGCCATGTCCTCAATGAAATCAACTAGGCAAGTGGCCCTATGCACGGGAATATCTACTTCACCACTAATTGGATAGTGTAAGTGGTTAATATTATAAGTTCGAATCGATTTCCTCAATTAATAAGATGGTTTCTGAAATCAGCGAGAGTTTTGGATATGCTAGTTTTGACAAAAGTTATATTTTTATTTCCATAGTTTTAGGTTGACAAGGATTGTGGCTTTTAAAAGACTACATTTCCTGCGAGTCCATAGTCATTTTATTTGGAACCCTTGGAAAGTACTCTTTTCCTCGGTTTTTAAAAAATCTTAGCAAACATGCCTAATTAAAATTTTATTTTCTTCCCATTTTGTTGAATCACATTGGATTTTCATTATTCTTTTTGGTTTCCATATTATTTTATCTTTCAAGTCCTCCAGTTGAGTACGCATTATGAAAGGCATACAGTTATGGGCAAAATGCAGATTGTAAGAAGAGGTGCCCTACAGGATTCTATGTCAGAAATTAAGAGAAAAGGAATTGGTGGGTTGTTCTAGTTTTGAAGGATCTACAGTGGGTAATTGGAATTCTCTCATTGTAGTTTATTATTCCTGGAGTGGTTAATTCCATCTTTTAGGATGGTAGATGAGGAAATATCCCCTTGGCTTAAGTCTTTGACTGTAGCTCTAGAATATCATCCCACAGAAGATGAATTCGCTGACCCAATAGGCTACATTTTGAAGATCTAAAAAGAGGCAACTTAGTATGGCATATGTAAGATTATACCTCCTTTCCCTAAGGCTTCAAAGAAGCTAGCCATTTCAAACCTTAATAGATCTCTAACAGAGTCCCAAGATACTATTCTAGCAGGTGTTCATGGCTTCTCTGTTTCTTCCTTAACTGTTTCATGTAACATGAACACAATGGTATCAACTTGCTCTGCTTCTTAGCAGGGTAGTGATTATAAAAGCAAGACTTTTGAAGTTTCTACTGTGGGTGATGGGGATTGTAAGGCCAGATTCACCACTCGTCGTCAACAAATAGGGTGTAGTCCTAGAAAGTTATGAGGCCCTATGCAGTCTGTTGTGCAGAAACCAGTATGGGAAAGTGGGGAGAGTTATACACTCAAGCAGTTTGAGGGCAAGGCAAGGGCTTTTCACTGGTTGTGGTTGGACACAGGAAAATAAATTTCTCCACTGGCAATTGAGACAATGTTTTGGAAGGTAGCTTTGGACATACCCATCTCAGTTGAGTATGCTAATGACATACCTGGTACAACTTTCAGGGAACCTAGTGAATCTTTCACTTGTCAATCTACTTCTCAAGCAAGGAAGTGAAAAATGGAGCCACCGTCTCAGGTTGTTTTTGAGAACTAGGAGAAAATTGAAACCAATTACAACATGCAATAATTACGTCTCAAGGACAACAACCATGTGAATTCTGCAAAAGCATTTTCCCTAAGTGAAGACACTACAGAGGATAACCATGTTTCGGGCACCAAATCAGATGAGGATATTGATATTATAGAATCACCCATAACTAGCAAGCTAACAACAGATGAAATGCTGACCATATGGAGGATGGAGTGAAGAAAATAAATAAGACTTCAAATAGTAATGTTGACAGGGAAATAGGAGGTGCTGGATGGAAACTCTCAAATAGTGCTTGGAACATAAGGATTGTTGCTCATTCTCCTAGATCTCTAATTTGTCACATGCCTGATGGGGTTCCAGGGGTGACTACACCAATGGTTTATATTGGTATGTTGTTTAGTTGGTCTGCATGGCATGTGGAAGATCATGAACTTCACAGTTTGAACTACTTACACATGGGCTCCCGAAGACCTGGCATGTTGTTCTAGGGATGCAACTGCATCATTAGAGGATGTTATATGGGTACATATATATGGGGCACACCTTAGTCCTCTAGGTATGTTTTATTGCATATTCACATGGTTTTTTGGTATAACTATAAATTTATTATATTCATTTTTTGATTCACTTCAATGCACTTGGATGATGTTTTTCAAGTTGTATTTGACTGAGTGACTAATAACTATTCCAACATTTGAATTTCATAGCAACTGGAGTTTTTTGGCAATCAATTGTTTGTAACTTTACTGTTGGCCAACTGCATTTACAATATTAGGTGAGAAGAAAACTCTCATGTCTCCAGAAATACTGATCCAAACAAGGGTCATTTGTTGCAGGTGTAGTTATGATCTTTTCTCCTCTGACTTGCAATTACTATAATCACTTTAGGATTGAATTTTGCTTTATTTATTAGATATGATTCACACTAACTTTGACGTGTATAATTTTAAATAAGCTTGTGTTATAAATTTTGGTCTCTTACCTGATAAAGATTTAGGCACAAAAGAAGTTATGCTTTTGAGGTTCATGATTGATAATAATGTTGATAGTGATGGTATAGTTTCATGAACTTATTTTTTGCTTTCAGGTTAGTAAAGAATCTAGGAGAATTTGTTGTTACTTTTTCGGGGGCGTATCATCTACGATTTAGCCATGGTAAGGTGTTTAAATTGTTGTTTATGTTCTTCTTTGTTTCCTCAATTTGGAATACTACAAGTCTACAAATAATGAATAATTCAGGACTGTACCAAAGAACTTCAGAGATTAGTTTGCTGCCAACTATAAATAATGATGCAATATTATATTTTATATACTAAGAGCCGTTTTCTTTATATAAAAGAAAACTACAATTTTTACAGTTCAGGTTTTTGAGATTGGACAAAAGATCTATGTTCCATTTTTTTTAATTTGGTCCTGTAGTCTAAGTTTTTGTTAATTAATGGTGTTATTTTCTTCTATCCCCAGTCAATAACATGTATTAGTGGGAAATTTTATAGAGTATTTGATACAAGAAGAATAGTGGGTTCATAGTTATTTATCAAGAACAAAGTTGTATATATTTATGTGCAAGATGAAAGAAATTATTACAAAGCTTACAATAGTTCAAGAATGGTGTTATATTCATCTCATCCATGGTTATGTCAATAATTGCAGCAAAGAAAAATCCCTATCTGTGAATAAAAACCCTTCAAAAAAGATATACATATTGCACTAGAGACACCCTAGCACAACTCACGTGTCTTTATCAAAGCTTCTTACATATACAAATCTATAATCAAAAAAATGGCTAGGACTTGTCATCAACAGTTACCCTGCAACTTTCTGGGTGTTTCAAGACCACACAACAGTGATACAATGGCTTATAAACAGTTCTAAATGCTAGGGTTTCAACACCAACGACTCGTGTCACTAAAAAACCCACCCCTATAAAAGCCCTAATTCTAAAACCTTTCTTGAAAAGAAAAAATATTTGCAACTTAAATAAAACCCCGTAACTTCCTTTTCAAGAAAACAAAGCAAATAGAAGAAAAAAATCCATTTCACACGCATAGGAACCTAATTTTAAGAAATGCCTTCTCGAGGGTTTTGCTTAAAGAGACAAGCAAGGCATTTGTGGTTTTTATAGAATAGACACCAGCATTCCTAGTGCCACAATTGTTAGAAAAAATCATGCGTCTGAAGAAGAAGAAGAGAAGAGAAGTCAACAAATACTGATTTCTTACCAAAATGACAGAAATTTAGAAAATATGAAGAGGTTTTGCAAATTTCAAAAGTGCGGTTGCAGATGCACCACTACAGTTACGATATATTTTGCGATGATCTCCAACGCCTTGGCTTTATCATGAGAAACTTAAATCTTCTTCTAGAATGGAGATGCCATGACAATGGCGGTGGATTGCAAATTGGTAAAAGAAAAAATGATGAATGATCCAGAAGCTCTCTATGAATGCACATTTAGTGCCAACAACATTGATTTTTTTAATTTCTTTCTAATTTCATTTTCAAAATTTGATTTTTTTCCTTACCTCTTTTTTAAAAAAACCAATAAAAGCTCAATTAAATAGTTTTTTTACTATGTTTAAAATATATAAAAATAATTAGACATTTCAATAATTACAAATTTTTAAAAAAACACAATGGCAGAGCATAACATTATTACAAACAAGGCAGAGGTTAGGGCAAAGCGGTCATTCATTGCTACAAAGGATAAGTCGATATTTCCTGATCATCAAGTGATAAACAACAATTTTTTGTCCAAATATAAATACAAATATTTTATCAAGAATACAAGATCAAATAAGGGATGGGCTTCTCATGGTATTTGGAATGGTCCTGTGTCTCGGCCTGTCTGACAACATCCAAAGAATGGAAGGAAATTTTCTCAGTCAAGTAGTTTCATTGTTTCTTCTTTGGATATTAGTTAGCAACCTCATGTTCCTGATAACTTTGAAGTATTGTATAAACAACTGCTCTTTTATGGTCTACAAAATATGCTACAAATGGTTTTCGTCCTGCTTTTACAGAGATTAGGGCTCCTCTACCTCCCTATGAGATTAATGATGGATGGCATCTAGTTAAACCTAAGAAAGCTTGGAGAGTTAGGAGGAAGGTCCATTGGATTAGGAGTAACCCTAATCATAACCCTCCTACTGGTTTGAATCTCTATAATTCCTTTAAAAATTTGCAATCTGAGAAGGAAAATGTTCATAAACTAATTTTGTATTTTGATAAGAAACCTAACCCTAAGGATTCGGTTTTGTGGTGCTCTTCGAATGACTTTGCTTGTCCTAGAAAAGATCTTCCTTCAGTCTCTTCTAATAAATTTTTTAGGGAAACAATTGACCCTCTTGAAACCACACCCCTTAAACCCTATTTTCCCCCTCATAAAAGAACCCCTTTAGACTATAATCTTGGATCTCCTAGCCCCTCAAAACCTGCAACATTGTTTCCTCCCAAGAAATGTCTAGATAAACCCTAAACTTTAGATATCCTCCTCCATTAATCCTTTAAAATCTCCCTTCTTAGAACAATAATTCAAACCCCAGGAAGAGATTCTAATTGAATTAGGCAATATTTACACTAAAGGTATGATGAATCATTGTAGAAATCATGTCTTGTTTTTGCCAAATGGTTGGGATTTCGTTGTTCATCGGATAGCATTGCGGAATGGTTTAATTTTACATTCCCAGGTCAGGTGAGTATAACCATACTTCCTAATAACTTTTTATTCTTAGATTTCTCAAAAATATCTTTGAAAAAATACTACTAAATGGTGTTTTTCCTAATTTTAATCATTTGGGTTTTTTATTCATCGATTGGTGCAATACTTTTAATCCTGTCAATATGGAAAATTTGGAAGTCATTCGTTGGGTATCTCTTCCTAATCTCCCAGTTGAGATTACAATTTTTAAATTTTTTTTTTGTATTTGAAATTGTAAACTATGAAGTACTAATAAACTTTTATGCAAACTAGATTAACTATTTTTTTTAAAGGATTACACTTGGCGCATTTTCTTCGTTTGTCGTGGGGTCAAACTTAGTGTTTACCGACCAATCCAGTTTTAGTAATGTGCAAAGAAAAACATCAAAGCAATGAACCATATACACATTTGACACGTATATTTTAACGTGGAAACCCTTTTAAGGGAAAAACCACTTGGTACGGTAACCCAAAATTTTCACTCTTCTGAAGTGAGCTCGGTGAAGAGCCAACCCTGTTAAAGGTTACAAACACACTGTTAAGTACGACCTTGTTAGAGGATTCAAAACTAACAGTTTGTCTTTTGACCTAGCATTCACTATGCTATCAACAAGAAAACCTTTTGATACTCTTGAGTATCTCAATACAATAAGGATGGTTAAATCCCACTCGGTTAAGAGATTTTCTGAATCAATGGTTAAACTGATACAATAAATGATCCATTCAATAATACAACTGTAACTTGTAGATTTTCAAATCTATTAAAATTCCAATAATACCTCTTTGATCAATGTTCACTTTAGTTCCTTTTCTCCCCTTCTTTCTTTGTTCTTCTCGGTGAATGCTTTGTCCTTTGTCGCTCGGTTGTCTGTAGAATTCCTTGGCTCTATCCTTCAGCCTATATGATCAGGTTTGCATGAAGAATTCAATCTTCACCATATTATACTTAGCATTCCTCTCTTTCATAATGAATTCCTTGTCTCTTTATATATACACAATTTCACCATTCAATCTTCTTTGTTTTCATCATAGATCAATTCTTGGTCTATAAAACTCACCATGCTTTGCTTTATTCTGTAAAGTTCTACTTTAGTTTTATTCCACAAATCTCTCCTTGTTAACTATGAATAAAACTAGCTTTAAATCTTCTTATTATCTTTAGCTTATCTAATCGATGAAAATAAAGAAATCAATCAGTTAACTCTAAATATAGCTCTGCCAGCTAAGTAGTTTTGTCATTTTCTAACTCTAGTTAGTTTTGGTCAAAGTCTTTAATTGTGCTTAGTCAATGACTTCAATTATGCTTAGGCATCGACTTTAGTTATGCTCGGTAATCACTTGCTCAGTTTACACTATGAACTGTCACTTGGTGTATACATTACCGATGACATAACATTTGTCTTTTTAGATCTTTAAGGTTAATGACAATATTTGTTTGAACAATCAAACCATATCAAGTTGACATCAATGACAATATAATATATTTACTAATCATCAACTTATCATCTTCAAACATTCAATCAGTTATAGTTCATCAATCTCTTCCTTTGGCATTGATGGAAACACAATATGAAATATGTCATATCATACCCCAAACTTTCTATAACCAATTCAAATATCCGAGTCTCGGTAAGCTCTTCTAGCTTAGATTTTATTCTTGTTGTGTGCTCTCCCTTTCTTCATTCCCTTCAATGGATAGATGTAGCAACTTCTGATTTAGACTCTCCCTTTCTTTTAGAATCTCTTCTCCCTTTTCTGGATAGATATGTAGTGTTAACTTTCTCCAATTATCTCCCTTTGATGGATGGTTATATCATTCAATCTTTCTCTTCCTTTGGATGTTCTTCTCTCTCCCTTTGACAATTTCTTCTCTTTGATGGATATTTCATTATTGAATATCTCTCTCCCTTTGACAACAATTCCAAACAAAAATATACAGCTTTGTAATAGCCAATAATATCTCTGGTGTGTAGTTCAGATATGTATTGATATGTCATTGAATTCCATATCTCAGCTTGCATCAACGTGATAAATCTTCTGGTAATGTGTAGGATGATGCAACCTCCTAGTCAGCTTAGTGACCAGTAGACAAGGGATGAATGCCTAGTCTCTTCCTCAGGTACTCAAATGTATCTTTTGGCAATGGCTTTGTGAATATGTCTGCTAGTTGTTCTTTGGATTGTACATATTCTAGCATCACCTACTTCTCTTGTACTTGTTCCCTTAAGTAATGATACTTTATAGATATGTGCTTTGTTTTAGCATGCATCACAAGGTTCTTTGAGATGTTTATAGCACTTGTATTATCACAATAGATAATCACTATGTCAAGAATTTCCATATTCATACCTTTTAGCAATTGTTTGATCCATGCAATGTTAGAGAAATTTGTAGCAGCAACTACATATTCTGCTTCTGCAGTTGATTGAGAGATGCATCCTTGCTTTTTACTTATTCATGTGACAAGTCTGTCACCCATAAAGAATGCTCCTCATGTTGTGTTCTTTCTGTTGGAAATACAAGATGGGAAAGAAATATACTGAGAGGGGGGGGGGGGGGGGTGAATCAGATCTTATAACTTTTACCTCTTAAAATAAATTGATCCACAACCACACATAAATATAATTGATCTATCAACTAGTAGTATCCATAACTGAAAATAAATAACTCAAGACACAAAATTTTGGTAACCCAGAAACCCAAGAAGGTAAAACTGGGGTGGGGATGACACTCATAGAATCTTCACTACTGCAGCAATAAAGTGTGCCTATTAAGGCTACAAAATTTGATCACTCTTGATGATCTACCTAATTAAAGGTCTACCCGGTTAAGAGCTATAGATCATTACAATCTACCTTATGAAAGGATTTAAACTTACAACAAAGTAAGCACTTGGCTAAGAGATTTAGAACGGTCTATTAGAACCACTCTGTTAAGAGATTTCACCTGATACACCTATTAGAATGTCTCAAGATCTGATCCTTTGATACGCACTCAGATGCTAATGACGAATCTCCTCTTTCCAATACCTTCTCTGATCTAATAATCTGATATAACTTTGCTCTGCTACTCACTTCTCTTTTACTATGCTAGATCTATGCTTCTTTACTCAAAAATAACCCTTTGCACATCTCTCATGTACACATAGACAACTTAAAAAATTAGGGTAAGAAGCAATCTTATATACCTTATAGATATGGCATCTAGATCTAGATCAACGATCAAGATCAAATACTTATGTCGCTTAGGCATTCCAATTTTCTGATTGGTTCCATGCCACACATTGGGATCAATGATTTAATGCGTAATTAACTCCACTAAAAAAATTAAATACTCAAAAAGTTGACCCAAAATAGTTTGCCTTCAATTTTGTGTCATCCCTAACATGTATGATAAAACCGTCTTGCTCGGCATATGAAGACTCTGGCGCTCAGCATGAACTAATCAACTTCACTCAGCTTCTATGTAACTCGGCAACTACTATCTGCTCGGCAATGACTACTGCTCAACCTATACTAGATAGCTCGATCATAGTGATGACTGACTAACCTGCCTATATAAATGACTAAGTGTGGGACACTAATGCTCAACAAAACTTAGAGATCAACACTTTCTGTCATTTATGTTTCCAGCCCAATCAACATCGATACAAACTTGTAGGTCAAATTTGCCTTCTTTATTGTACCACAAACCATAGTCCTCAGTATTATTTGGATATCTCAAAATTCTTTTAACAACATTCACGTGTAATTCCTTAGGATTAGTAGAGAATCTTGCAACTATACCAACTGCATGTGTTATATCAAGTCTAGTGTGTACAACATACATTATCTTACCAATCATAGATCGGTATAGGGTCTGGTTTACCTCGGTTGTCTTGTCTTCCTTTGTCAATTTGCATCTGGTTGCCATAGGTGTTCCAACTGGTTTGGAGTCATCCATCTTGAATATCTTCAAAATTTATTTGATGTATTTGGATTGTGTGATGTAGATGCCTTCATCCTGTTGTAGAATCTATACACCAAGAAAAAATTTGATCTCTCCAAACATTGAAATTTCAAATTATTTTCTCATCTCATCAACAAATGACTTTTAGAGCATATCATTACCTCAAAATATGATATCATCAATAAATATCTCAACAATCAAAACTTTATCATCAGTATCTCCTTTCAAATATGGATTACTGTTGTCACTTGTTCTAATAAATCCAATACTAATGAGATAAGAGTGAAGTCTTTCATACCATGTTCTTGGTGCTTGTTTTAATCCATACAAGGCTTTATGTAGTCTACAAACCATATTCCTCTTTTTAGGATCAACAAACCCTTTAGGTTGTTCAATGTATACCTCCTCTTCTAGTATTCCATTCAGAAATGCAGATTTAACATCCTAATTTGAATCCTTTGAAAGTAGCATAAGCAAGAAGAATTCTTACTGGACTTCTAGTCTAGCAATGGGTGCAAAGGTTTCTCCATAGTCAATACCTTCTTCTTGTGCATACCCTTTGCATACTAGTCTTGCTTTGTTCCTTGTGACTTATCCATTCTTATTCAGTTTGTTTCTGAATATCCATTTGGTACCAATGACATTTTTTTTCACTTGGTCTAGGTACTGTAACATAGAAAATAGAGGTCACAAAAATGTAACATAAGAACATATGACATTTGCAATAAGTGGGGGAAAGATAAGATATTCCTCTTCCATCCCAAGATGCACAAAGGAAAGATCCAAGTTGATCAACCCAAAAAGGATCAATGCACAAATGAATCAATCATTTGGAAATGAGAGCAAAGAAGAAAATCTTAAATTCCCCATTTTATGGAAAGGAATGAATGTGTGATATATTTAGAATGATTAAATATTTGAATTGAAATGGATATGAGAAATGCACTAACCTTGCAATATTGCAGATCAAAGAATATTGTTTTCTAAGGTCTGTACTCTATTTCTAGAAAAACTGAAGTATGATCCGGAAAGGAAAGGCAG
Source organism: Thuja plicata (assembly GCA_018584345.1). Classification (NCBI taxonomy): domain Eukaryota; kingdom Viridiplantae; phylum Streptophyta; class Pinopsida; order Cupressales; family Cupressaceae; genus Thuja; species Thuja plicata. The sequence continues at coordinate 1,579,104 of MU227940.1, read as the reverse complement.
AGACGAACAAAACCCATAAATATTTTTCTGATCTGATGTTGTCTTTTGAAAAAAGTTGACCTTGACCCACAAATGTCAACCCTGGCCCAATAATGTCAACCCTGACTTGCACAGGTCTGACAGAGAATTTGTTTGCGGATCCTGAAAGTTTTCCGAAAAGGGTATCTAGATCTGTGTTCAAATCCATAGTCCTGAACCTATACCTACAAGAAAAATAGGTTTTTTTTTTGGGGAGGAGGTTTTTGCCTTGGTCAAACCCCGATTTTGGATTTAACCTCAAATATATAATTGAAATTGCAAAAGTAGACAAAGTAAATGCATAAATTCACCTTGCTTGTAAAAGTCCTTGTGGAGGATTTGAATCCTTCAATCCATAAGTATGTATGCACCAATGGATCTAGAATTTATAATGTGGGATGTCTTTAATCAATTTTTTTTAGATCTCCAACATCAAATCTTGAATAGGTTCTTGATTATGAAGAGGCTTGGAAGAAGATGGATGGAGAGATCACCAAAAGGGCACCTATGTAGCTTGAATCCTTCAATGGCCTCCCATGGATCTCTTTGATGAATGGATGCTTGATGATGGATGAATCCTTGCTTTAAATCTTTCTTTAATGCTTGCTAGAATAACACTTGATGATAGTTTGAGAATGCTTGATCACGATTAGAAGACTTAGAGAAAATGAGAGGAGAAAGCTCCCTTTTATATGAAACTAGGGAACAATCTTCTAAGGAGGCTGACATAGGATAATTAAATTCTCATTAAAGCCTTTACCCTTAGGAGAGGACATATATTAAATATAATTTAGGAATTTATGCTTTAGAACCCAAAACAGCAGACCCAGAAGCGGGAAACAACTTTTGCTGAGACCGACATCCAAAAACTGTGGGACCTCGGGATCTGAACCCTGGGTCAAGGTTGAGGTCAAAATTGAGCTAGGTCAGGGTCAAGTTCAACCTTGACCTAGGTTAGGGTCAAGGTCAACATAGACCAAAAAGGTCTACCTTGACCTTGAGGTCCAAGATCTCAGGTCTACAGTCCAGAATGCAAAAATTAGGTTGGAAAGAAGTGAAAAGTGGGGCAGAACAAGGGGAAAGCCAGGTCTAGATTAGGAACCCATTCAAGGTTCTTTTCATGACCCCAAACCACTTGCTTGAAAGGCTAAACTAGTCTATCATGGAAGTGCTTCCATTTTTTTACTATACATTTAGCCCCCACTTTAGCAAGAGTATGAGCTCAACACAAACTCTTAGTAAAGGAGAACATAGAGAAAGAACAATCTTATTGGAATCAAAAGGGACAAATAAATCCTCAATCCCCCAAGGGAATTAAGTCTTTATCAACCCTAAGATCATGATAAGAGAGACATCACTGGTCAAAGAGAAAGAGAGAGAGAGAGAGGAGTGGTTATCCCACTCAGTAAGATGTGTGTATCTCACTGTGAACCACAAAAAGGATAGGATGGCCCATCAACAAAGCACTTGATAGTCACACCATAAAGTTGTGCACCTTCTGGCAGCTTTGTGCATGTATGTAGTGCATCTTTTGATGGCTTTTATGAAGTACCCATGGATCCATATTCTTATATCACCATGGAATACATTTGTAAAATGCGTATCTCTTCAGGATTTAGAAACTTATGTGCATTACCTTCCGAGGATTTAGCATATTGAATTGTAATTGAATGCACATCTCTTTAGGATTTAGCAACTTATGTGCGTTACCCTTAGAGGATTTAGCATGCTGCAAAACAAAATGTTAGAACAAAAATGCATAATATAAAATGAGGGAGGCCATGTATATGCCCCCCTCCTTAATATGGAAAAGTACATACTATTTTGACATGTTAAGGAAAGTAAAGAACAAGGATAAATCCTTCCTCAACAATAAGACAATATCCATATACAACATCCAGTCCAAGCCAAGAAGGTTACAGCTCCTATGAGGCCATGGAAGGGACGAATGCAAAGATATATCATGCAAGAAGTGAAAAAGTAACCCTTGTGAGGGATAGCACAGTATTCAATTTCCAAGGTGAGAGATTTATCAACCATAGAAACCCAATGTCAATAAAATAAATAGGTTATGATCAAGGATGTAGATCCTCAATGCAAACCAAAATTTTCATGTATGATTGGATATCACATAATAGATAGATACTGCTTAACCAAGGGAAAAGTGAATCCCGGAAACACAGAAAAAGAATGAGATGTCATCCTTGCCCCCCAAGCGTGGGAACAAGGATGAAAGGGGACCTATTATATTGCTCATAGTACTATGTAAGACAACAAGCCCCCAAAGATTAGGCTAACATTGTTTACATAATGTGGAGTTCCATAATAGGAACACAAATGTTATTTAGAGAAAAGAGGATTGAAATACAACTCATTTCCAGATGATATATAAATAATTTTACTATCAATGAGTTGCCTAATCTTATAAGGTAAAGATTGACATTCATTAGTAGAGTGATCATGAAATATATGATAGAAACAAAAAGGAAGAGTCTTCAAGTGTGGACTACATTTCTTTTTGCATTTAGGTCTAGTAATCATCTTAGCATGAAGGAGTTTAGGCAAAAG
>MU227940.1:1554712-1567270 GCA_018584345.1 Thuja plicata | reverse complement strand
CTTTAATTAAATAAATGAATTAAATATTCATTTATCTTCAAAGAGATAACTCCAATCAGATCACATGGGTTACTCCACCCATCTCTCCAGTCTACATGGGTAACTTCACCCACCTCTCCAGTCCACACGGGTAACTTCACCCACCTCTCCAGTCCACATGGGTAACTTCACCCACCTCTTCATTTCAAAAAGGTAACTCACAATTATCTCTTCAGTCAACCAAACTCTGTCTCCTCTTTACAAATTGAAGAGGTGGAGTTTACTGATGGCTTCTCCAGTTCCCTTTGATCTCAACCGTTCATCTCCCTATCTCTGGGATTGATCTCAACCATTCATTTCATCCCCAATTCTTATATAATAAACCCTTCATAACCATTTGAAAGATCTAGGATTTAAAGCTCTCGTGCACCATTACTATGTCAGTTTAGTTCTAGCATTCAAGCCATCTTGCGATCACACACTTGTTTCAATTAGCAAATTCTCGACACTTCTCAAGTCATAAACGCTGCCCACACCAATACTGAGCATCAAGAATAGTGTTTTGAAAGGAGTAGAGAGAGACAATAGAAGCTTCAAGTGCTTTAGGGTTTGCATTCATTTGTTTTCCTTTCTTGTGCTTGTACATTTTATTGGTTACGTTTCAAGTTATTCATTTTAGTAGTTCTTGTGTGCTTGATTTATATCATTTGTAAAACCTTTGCTACTAACCTTAGCCTTTGAAAAGCTTGGGAACCATGAATCATGAAAAGAGGTGTACATTTTGGTGACCTCGACGTGAATCAAACAACCTAATTATCTCTTGTAGATGACAAACATAATTGATCAACCATGACCGTACGGTCGCAAATCTAAAAATTTATATTTTTTTGATATCTGTGTTACTTTGCAATTGCTGGTATTTTTTCACACTTGACGAAATTGTGCCATAATCGACTGGTTTAATACCGCAATCGATTGTAGGTTTTTGCATTTCTTTTCTGTCATCTTCTAGGTTTCTGTCTTTTCTACAGTTTGCCGCAATTGATCCACTAGTACCGCAATCAGTAGAATTGTACCACAATCGACATATCTAGATCACAATTGACCGAACCAGACCATAATTGAATGTGCTTTACCACAAGTGAAAGTGTTTTTCTGTAATTGATATTTTTAGGCCACAATCGCCTGTGCATTACCTCTCATCAGGGCCAAAATTCTTTATCTTGCAATCTAAAAATATGATACTTTCTTTATTTTTCTATAGGACAACGAGTTACCACGAACAGGAAGGGTAAGTTGTTGGTGAGTATCATTCAAATTGTTTCAAAGTTACATATACTCTCATTTTGCAAAGATCCTTTTGATACTAACTTGTTTAAACAAACCAAACTAAAAGGAATTCACTTGTCGATTTGGGTTTAAAAAGAACAGTGTTTGTCAAACATCTCACATCTCACATTTAAGATTTGGGCTTAAAATTGATGTGGGGACTAAAATTGAACAAGGTAAAAAATCTCTCAAATTAGTGCATTAACATTGAACAAGCAATCAACACCTACTTTTGGGCTTAAAATTGAACACTTGTGTTTGTATGGTGGTGTAGCTTAGTTCACATTTCAAAATTTTGGAGCTTAATCGATTTACCTTGTGTCTTGAGTTTTGGGTGCACTTGCACAAACTATTAGATTAGAAACCTTTATACTTTTTAGAGAGGCCTGTCCGGGGAATGTGCTTCTTCCTCAGAGAATGACCTTAAACCGGCAATCCTTTCAATCGGTATATAAACAAGGTGCAAACCAAAGTTTCATCTTATCTATCTAAGCTTGGGCAAGGTGTGCTGGTGATAGTTTGGATTGGGTGAATATCTCTAAGGAGCCAGCATGATCAACTAGGCTATTAAGTGAGTCACACACGTACAAACCGATTGGATAGATGCCACAGACCCTTATTACAACCTTGTTAATTAGAGGCCAACCCAATTTACCTCCAAACAGGTACCTTATTATAATGCAAGGAGTTGCAGAATTTCCCCCCAAGATTCCCAACATATGTGTCCCACAATATTTGTGTAGTGAAAGAGATCTTCACTCCATGACAAAAATACCTGGAAACGGCAAAAATACGGGCACCTACGTCATGGACCTTCATGTCCTAGTAGTGTGACAATTGATGTGTAAGCTAATGGACATTCAAGCATTGGGCCTATAACATTGTATTCTGAAGCCATTGACCTAGATTAATTTGATTGTTCATTGTTGAGACCTCGTGATAACCTTGCAAATTAAAAAAGTTGTAGAACATACACATTATCAGTCTTCATTATTCAAAACACAATGTTTGTCATGCTTGTTTCTTTGATCAGTTTCTGAAAATGCAAAACAAAACATCCAAACTATCAAAATGAGTCAAACGTGTTAAAGTATAGGGTTGTCAACGTCAACTATCATGCAAATCAGAAGCATTGTTCCAAAAATATCAAAATAGTCAAGTAGTGATACCCATCTTTTAGTCTTTTTGAGACTGTTTCTCATTTACCGTAATTGCCTACATTATGCCACGATTGAACAAATTCTACTGTAGTTAACTTATTTATTGACGTAATCATCTTGTTTATTACCGCAATCGGTGATAACATATCACAATTGACCATACACTTTGCCACAATCGGTGGAGTTTTGCCGCACTTAACTAGAGATATTTTACACCTATTTTAAACTAAAAACCTTGAGAGAACTCTTCATTTGGTGTCCAAAACTAGTGTCTATCCCAGGAAAATGTGAAGAACATTATGTGAATCTCTAAACATTAAAGATCATCCCTTCTCTGTAAAGCACGATTATTGTCAAAAACATTGTTAGTTTGAAAGCATAGACTCAAAATACCTTGATCTCATCATATGAAACATCATAATCTTTATCAAAGTGACTTTGTCCAAGGCAAAGGTCGACAAATCTTATCTTTTTATATCATCACCACTTTGAGATCAAGATATATCAAATCTATCCTTATAATTACCCTTGTCCAAAACATAACTCAATCTTCCTTAGAAAGGATTTTCTTCCTTGTTTGCTTTGTATCACTTGTTTTAGTTACAAAATATGGACCACACTATGTCTCAAACACCTCATGGAGGGCCTTACACAAGGTCTAAGGCTAGAACACAACCTGATGAGTCATATATCAATAGATTCCCCACTTGGAAAATAGAGTAAGAGAATGATCCTTTCATAAATACCAGTTCTCCTCTGTTCCTTGAACAACCTCGTGGGGCAGCTCTTTTCCAAAATGTCACAGAAGAGGAATTGGAGGATATAGAGCAATATGCTTAGTCCACACAAGTAGTTGTAGAGAGGAATCTTGAATGCTTCTTAGCCATGCTGATAAGAAGGGAGTCAAACTCCCCGTTGAATTCAGTGTATCAACCATATGGCCTGAAAACCCTCTCGCAGGTCAAAACACTACTCAGCCTCCTCAAATACTGCCTGTTGTCTCTCAAATATTCCCACCATTGGTATTACCCACATTGACATAGACGATACCCAGTCAAACCAATGGCATGAACTAGGCCATCACATCTTCCACTCAAAGCATGACAGGCTCGCAACTGAGTGCACCTGTGGTTACTAGTATGCTCCCACCTTCGGTCACATGGCCGGGGCAATCAATCTCTCAAGCTATGCCTTCCATCACACCAAACACCAAATGTTCTGAAACTATGTCACTGCTGTAGTCAACTCATACTAGTCTTGGGATCAACACCTCATGCCCATAGGGATCCATCTCTATAGGTATGACTTACAATCAATGCCCACCCAAGGCTACACCTTTGCCCATTTTGACTTCAATCCAACCTCCACAACAACAACCCCAGCTTTAGTTTCCTTAAAACCAACCTTTGCAACAACAACCCCAGCTTCAGTTGCCTAAAATCCAACCCCAGCTTTAGTTGCCTCAAAACCATCCCCCGCAACAGTAACCCCAGCTCCAGTTGCCTCAATTCCAACCTCACCAACAACAACCCCATCTTCAACCCCAACAGTATCAACCCTAGTTTCAATCACAACAACATTCCCAATCCCAACAACAAACGCATCAAAACCCACCATGGGCTACTCATGTGCCCCCATTTCAAAATCACTCGGTGGGAAATCAATATCAAGTCCCCAGGATGAAATCCAATATTCCTACTCAAGGGACACAAAGGCACAACCTCATACCCACTACAGCACAGAGGAACGTCCTCACACACCAACCTCAATATCAAATGAACATGTTAATGCAACAAATACAAACCCTTCAAACCCAAATGATGGATATGCAAAATCAAGGGCAAACTAAATCCTACACCATAAAGGATTTATACCCATACCCCTTTGACCATTCTCTCCTCATGTCTTTGTTCCCAAATCACTTCTCGGTACCAAAATTTGACAAATATAGGGGCAATACCAACCCTATTGAACATATCTAAGAGTTTTTTGCTAGTTACGTCGAAGTCACCCATGATGAAACATATTTAATGTGACTATTCCCACAAAGCTTGGCCAGACCAACAATGGAATGCTTCTCACATTTACCTCATGACATTCAGTCTTGGGGTGAATTGGATGAAAAGTTCATTGCTCACTTCCATCATAACATTGAGTGAAAGCTCAGCATCAAGGACCATTGCGATATCAAATAGAAGGATGAAGAGTCTTTTGTGAAGTTCCTACAAAGATGGAGGAATACAGAAAACTGCATAACATATGATGTGCCTGAACAAGACCTAATAGTCATGCTTGTTGGCAATCTAATTCCAGACATGTCATTCATAACATATTTATAGTTAACTCAAAACTTCACACAACTCATCGATTGAGGAGTTTGTTATGAGAAGAACTTAGTCAAACGAGGAATCCTTGCAGATCCAACACAAACAAATACAAACAAAAATGCAACAGACAAAGCTAAGTGGTGGAACAAAAACAAAAAGGTCACTAGCAATGGTGTCATTGATGTGAAGACAGTCAACTATGCACAACCCAAGGTGTCACTGCAAGGTGCACTTGTGGCCAACCAAAAACCCACAAGGCCCACTCAACAAGCATACACCCAAAACCAACCTCCCCCTGTACAAGGGGTTGCTATGTCAAACAGTCAACAAAAGAATCAACACAGACCACGGTTTCAATTCTAGCAACAAGATTTCACACCATTAGGAGAGCTGATAGAATTAGCTTTACACAAGTTGATACAATCAAACACTATCACTCTCCCAGAAATCAGGGACTTTGAACATGATGTAAACAAACCAAGGTGGTATAATGACAAGGATTTCTATGAGTTTCATCAGGTGAAAGGGCATAAAACATCTAACTGTTATTGATTGAAACACACTATCCAAGACCTGATTGACATAGGGGCCATTGATGTGATAAATACCCAAACCAAAGGCACAACTAATCACACTATAGTCAATGATATGTTTCATGATCACAATAGGGGAAAAGCCTCCAAGTCTAGTGGACAGGTAAAATAAGTTAACTATACATATGCCAACAGTGATAATGTTATCAATTGCCTCAATCCTTTAGATAGCCATGTGGCTACTATCACTATCAAAGACCAAGGTAAAAAATGTGCTGTAACAACACGTCACACCAGAGCCATCTTGCAAGGAGTACCATCATCATGTACTATATCTACCAATCCTAAAGCAAACTCAGATCCATATCCAAGAATAGTGGATCAACTAAAGTGCACACCTACCCAAATCTCCATGTTTGACCTATTGCACATATCTCCACAGCATAGACTAGCACTTGGCCAAGCCCTTCAGAATGCAGTTGTCCCAAGGGACATAACATCCAAGAGCTTCCAAATGATGGTTAAACATATAGCTACTAACAAACATGCCACATTCATGGACCGTGATGTGCTGCCGCATAAACCCCTGCATAATGATCCTTTTCACTTACTTGTCCAGGTCCACAAAAGTGCTATCCATAGGGTCCTTGTTGATGGTGGAGCTGGGTTAAACATCTATACTCTAAAGTTAATCAAGCAACAGGGCTATTCAAAATCAAGCATTTATGTCACAAGGAGAATAAATATCAGAGCTTATGATGAAGAGGAAAGGTCCTCTAAAGTTATTATCATTCTACCTATCCGTATCGGTCTGGTGGTTAAAAACGCTCCCATCTAGATTCTAAACCTTGAGTTGGGATACAACATGCTACTAGGGAGACCCTGGATACATGAAATGCAAGCTGTACCTTCAACATACCATCAATGCATCAAGTTCCCACACCAGGGAGAGGAAATCATCATAGAGGGAGATCCCAATCCTTTCCAATACTGTAATGCTATCTGAATCAACACTGATAACCAAGTACCATCAAACCAAGATGAAAGCATCCCATCCTCTTCAGATTCAAATCCCAAGGATGTCACACAAACAACAGGAAATATATCCATTAACCAAGATGCAAGTATTCCCTCCTCTTCAGATTCAAATCCTAAGGATGTCACATGGAAAGTAGGCAAAATATCCATCACCGACAAAGGCTGTGGTGAGTACAGATATGAAGAGGCTTTCACCATCACACACATGCCTTCGAACCCGAGAAATTATGGCATGCCACAACCTATTATTAAAATAGAAACTATGCAGCTTGTTCTATTCAGATGTTCGTCCACAACCTTTGTCATATGGAGAGACATAGCGGAATAAAATCCATTTGAACAAGATATTAGTACATGGTTATACCAAGACCCACAAGAGACAATTCGATAAACCCTACCCTTGTCAAACTATGGTAATGGTTATACAATGTTACAAAGATTTAGGTATGATGGTACAACCGGGCTGGGGGAAAGACAACAAGACATAATGGAATTGTCTCTCCCACCAACCTTGAGAAACAAGAGAGGGTTGGGATATGGACAACAAAGAACCAGTCTGATGATCCAAGACATCCAATTTGATCAGGAACAAATAGCATAGATGCACCGGGGGCACAACACAGAACATGTCTTAATAAGCAACATACTAGAACAGTTATTGCCCGCCGAAGAGGAAACCACACAAACCCAAATAGACCTCCACATAGCAATCAATGATAACAAAGGAAGTGAGACATCTGACAAACATTCTATTGAGATTGATTCCCATGAGTATGAGTGGAGATCCCTTCATTACTCTGAACCATCGATCCCAGATTATTCCCCTCGGTCAGACACTATCATAAACCTAGAAGACTTATTTGACCAACTGTCCACTACTAAACAACCCTACATAGATAAGCATTTCATTTATCAAACCTCAAGTGGTGCATCCACATCATAGTATAGTTTTTTAGGAACCATATCTGTAGTCCCTTTCAGTCAACTAGAGTCAGACAACCGTGAAAGTATCTGTCTTGTACACTCAGAGCTAATAGAGTGGGATCAATAAGGACCCCCTAATTTAGATGTCTTCAAGAATGATGAGGCTATTACTGATTTCATGGGACTTAGGGAAGGCATTCCATCAAGAGACCATAAGGCAAGCTTCTCCATTGACCTTGACAGAGTGACATATTTCGAGGAGGCAACTCCTCTTTCCAGTCCACAAAAGAAAAAAGAACAAAATAATGATAAAAGGCTAAAACAAGATGTATCTTCTAGAAAAAACCTCATTGAGGTGATAGAAGATGGAAAGAAGGAATTCCTCCCATTGACAGAGGAGAAATCTACATTACTAGCAGAAGAAACAAAGCAAGTCAATTTGGGAGATGAAAAGAACCCAAAGAACATATACTTGGCAAAATCACTCACCCCTGAGGAGAGAGAACAATTTATCATCTTCTTTAAAGCAAGGATGATCAATTTATCATGTTCCTACTCGGATATGCCAAGGTTAGATCCAGAGCTAGTACTACACCATCTCTCGTTGCTACCCAATGCCAAACTTGTCAAGAAAAAGCTGAGAAAGATGCATCCCCATGTTGCATTGCTAGTCAAGGAAGAGTTGAAAAAGCTCCTAGATGCAAGTCAAGGAAGAGTTGAAAAAGCTCCTAGATGTAAAGTTCATAAGACCAATACCATACACAGACTGGATATCTAACTTGGTGTCAGTTACAAAGAATAGTGGTCAGATACAGATTTGCTATCGTGACATATCAAAGGGCTATGACAACTATATTTCATGATCTCATCCACAAAACAATGGAAGACTATGTGGATGACATACTAGCCAAGTCAATGCTTCACAATGATCATCTACAAGTATTGGGGCCAATCTTTGGAAGAATGCAAGAATTCAAGGTCCATCTAAACCCAAAGAAATGTGCATTCAGTGTCACAGTGGGAAAGCTACTGGGGTTCATAGTATCACATAGAGGCATCAAAGTAGACCCAGAGAAAGTAAAATTAATATTGGACATGCCTCCACCATCGAACCTGAGGCAACTAAGAGGGTTACAAGGAAGGCTCCAATCAATTAGGCACTTCATAGCTTAACTAGTAGACAAGTGCCACCCATTCCAACATCTACTGCATAAAGATGTCAAATTCATATGGACTGAGCAATGTGAATAAGCATTCCAAATATTCAAGGACTACCTCCTCAAGTCTCCTATATTGGTGCCACCTGTCCAAGGTAGACCATTGCTTCTGTATATCTTAGCAATGGAGTCAACATTAGGTGTACTCTTGGCACAACATGATGACACAGGTAAAGAAAGGGCCATCTACTATCTAAGAAAAACATTGGTTGGATATGAGCTCAACTATACACCAATTGAAAAGTCATGCCTTGTAGTTGTCTTCACTTCCCAGAAGCTGAGACATTATATGTTGAGTCACCAAACAAAGTTGATCGCACATATTAATCCTTTAAAGTACCTCCTAAGCAAAGCAGTGCTCACCAGATGACTTGCGAAGTGGGTAATGATCTTAAGTGAGTTTGAAATTGAGTATGTAGATAGAAAGACCATCAAAGGGCAAGTGATTGTGAATCAACTAGCAGAGGCACCCATTTAGGACCATCAGCCTATTATTTTTGACTTTCCTAACAAATCTATTATGACACTATAACCAACGGTCAAGGTATGGCAACACTATTTTGATGGGTCATGCATGAACCATGGTGCAGGGGCAGGGATAGTGCTTATCACTCTAGATCATGATACAATTCCAAAGTCTTTCAGACACAACTTGCCCTGCACAAACAACATAGCAGAATATGAAGCACTGGTCATTGATTTAAAGATAGCAATTCAATAGAGAATCAAGAACCTTAAAGTCTTTGGAGATTCACAGTTGGTCATTAGCCAAGTAAATAATGATTATATGACCAAAGATGAGAAGCTCATACCATACCGAGCACAGATGGAAACACTACGCACCAAGTTCCATTACATCTTCTTTGAGAAAGTCCCATGAGCATAACACAAAGCTGTAGATGTGATGGCTACTATAGAATCATTGATTGATATGCCAGGCAACGAAACAAGATTCTAGTTTCTAGTAGAGCAACTCTTGGTGCCATCACATCAAGCATCCACCACAGAATCAACATGCGTCCTTGTTGGTCCTGAAAACCCATGGTACCAAGAGGTCTATAACTACCTCCAAAATATTGTCTTACCTCCCAACTTGTCTAGGAACTAGAGAAAGTCCCTCATCTGCCAAGCCTCTAGGTATACCATCCTCTGAACTACTTTATATAGATGAAGTTTAGATGGAATGTTACTACGATGTCTCACTTCCACAGAATCCTAGAGAGCTCTGTACGAGGTACATGAAGGAATTTGTGGAACCCACAGAGGTGGAAACAAATTAGCTAAGAAGATCATCTGCATGGGATACTATTGGCCCACAATAGAGATAGATGCACACAAACATGTACAAAGGTGTAGACAGTGTTAGATTCATGGAGAGCTCATCCATGCACCAGCCTAGGAACTAAATCCCATCACATCACCATTGCCATTTTCCATGTGGGGATTTAACCTAGTGGGCAAAATTACACCTTCTTCAGCCAATGGACACAAATACATCATAGGTGCAACAAAGTACTTCACCAAGTGGGTGGAAGCAATTCCTCTCACTTACATAACTGGAAAGCAAATATCAATGTTCATACTTAACCACATTATCTATTGATACATGATCCCTCAAACTATCCTGACAGATCATGGTACACCTTTCCAAAATAAGGATGTTGAAGAGCTATGCGAACAATTCCATATCAAGCAAGGGTTCTCCTCATTTTATTATCCTCAAGGGAATGGCCAAGCTGAAGATACAAACAAGACAATCTTGAAAATATTGAAGAAAATAGTGAACAAATCAGGGTGAGACTGGCATTTATAGCTTAGTCCTGCATTATGGGCATACAAAACTAGTGTGAGAACAAGTACAAGAGCCACTCCTTTCTCCCTAGTCTATGGATCAGAGGTGTTATTACCCCTCAAAGTGGAAATCCCATCCCTAAGAATATCATTGAAGAACCTGATTACAAATGAAGACTACAACGTAGCAAGGCTCAGTGAATTGGAGTTACTAGATGAAAGAAGATAGCATGCCTTCGACCACTTACAAGGATATCAAAATTGCCTTAGAAGAAACTATCACAAGAAGGTGAAGCCATGAACATTTGAGGTAGGAGACCTTGTCCTCATGGAAAATCAAAAGAACCAAGCAGAAAGAGTCAAACCCAGAAATTTTGAGCCTAACTGGCTAGGCCCATTTGTCATTATCAGCTCTACTCAGAGTGGGGCATTCATACTGGTGACACCAGAAGGAGATCAGCTCCCAGGATACATCAAAAACATGCACCTCAAGAGGTTTTACCCTTGAAGACTCTATGGTTAAGGCACCTATCTACATATCTCAAAAATACCAAAAAAATTAGAAAATATAAAAGTTACCTTGGTGAAAACCTAGCAATCAGGCACCTTGGCGACAAAAAAAAAGCAAAAAAATAAAGAGAAACAAAATCACTCTCTTAGTGAAAACCTGACAAATAGGTGCTATTATGTAGGTACCTTGGTGAAAACCTGGCAAATAGGCGCCAAGTGTTCAAATCCAGCTTCACCATCAATGAACCCCAAAAGCTTGAGCACATTTCAAATGCAAGACTGGCTACCAAAGCTATATCTAGAAGCACACTCCCCTCTAAGAACCAAGCACTTACCCATGGTTAAATACTGGTCCACAAGACTAGGGTGTGACTCAAATTATCCTAAAAAAATTCCTAAAATTTGGAAAACTCATCAAAATCCTAAAAAGATCAAAATTAACTGAGAAAATCAATCTTCATAAAAAACATTCAAAAAATTGTAAAATCCCAAGCAATAAAACCAACTCGATTATCAAGAGAGAAGAGGGAAATCATATCCATTCAATCGATGTCACAATCATAAGCTTTGCAAATCAACATGGGGCTCATCTGACACAACTTTATCAATCTATCAAATCAATCAGCAAGCAACTGGCGACCAAGCCAATCTATCAATTATCACAATCATGAGCTTTGCGAACTAGCATGAGGCCCATCTGACACAACTTGATCAACTGCCAACATGATCATAATCAATCAATCAAATCTTATCAATCATCTTACATAGTGATGGATACACTCAAACTGAATAGACCAGTCTTATATGAGTAATCTATTATTGAAACTAGACACACTCAAGCAATCAAGCCAATCAAGCCTATCCAAAGAGTCGAGCCAATCAAGAGAATCCACCTGCATCAAGGAGCCATCCAAAAATATTGACTAGGTCAGTCAGTCAGTCAGATGTCAGTCTATATTTTGTGGTTATGTTCTTATGTTACTCCAGGATCCACCATGTGAGGAGAGTAGCTATGATAGATCATGACTTATTTTCTTTGATTGTTCTCTGTTGAATGTTCACTTCAATTTTAGGGCCATGATGATTTAGGATAAATGTGGTAGGTGTTGTCACTTATCTAGAAGCCGCACAATTCCATGATATGAGCTTAACCCTGGGAAAGAATTGGACATTCCTTCTCTTTTATTTGCATGTTTGGTTTATAGAATCAAGAGCTCGCAGTGCTATTTAGATGGAATCTAAGTGTGTTAGAGTTCTATCTTGGTTTCTATGGTCTTTCCCTTTATGTTGCAATCAAGAGCTCACGATGCTATCTAGATGGACTCTAGGGGCATAGGAGTTCTATCTTGTTTACTTTGGCTTTCCCTTTTTGGAATCAAGAGCTCGCGGTGTTATCCAGATGGACTCAGGGTGCATAGGAATTCTATCTTGGTTTCTTTGTTTCAAGTTTTTTTAGAGGACAAAGTGGTATCCATATGGTCAATATCTGGGTGCTTTTGGCTCTCTTTCTTTTCAAACAAGAAACATATCTGAACCCAAATGGTCAATATTTGGGTGCACTAGGTTCTTTTTCTATTCAATCTCTCTACTCCTTCCGCTTATCAAGAGGTCATGGCGGTATCTAGGTGGTATGTGATATGGATACATTGGACTCTCTTCAAAATTTTAGAAAATATAAAAAAAGATGTAATGATGACAAATATTGGAAACAAGGGTAGCAACTTGGGACACTCATCCTTTCTATCAAATC
>MU227940.1:1532862-1544686 GCA_018584345.1 Thuja plicata | reverse complement strand
TTTATCTTGTTTTTATCATCTTTTCAAGCTTTATTGCATAATTAGCTTTAGTTTCATTTGGATTAGTAACATGTTGCATTCTAATATAGTTTGTTTACATATCTAATAGCTCAATTCTATCATTTTTTAAAGCTTTCTAGATTAGATATGCATTTCAATTCTCAGATAGTAATTGTATCTCATATCAAATAGTTTCAATCTCAAGTTTTGTCATGCTTTAAAAACCCTTCATTTTAGCAATGGTCAAGGCTGTTGGCTCTCGTTCTAAGAGTAAATTCAAGAACCCAAACTAAATAGGAGGAAATAGGTCACTTCAATCAAGTTTGCGAAATGGAAAATTCATGTTCATTCTTGCAAATTCAATGATTGAGTAAGGACTATGTTGGGTTTGTACCTGATTTAAGAGGTCACATTCAAGCACACACATATTGGCACCCACCGTGGGGCAGAAAAAATGATTTCTGGCCTCACTCTCAAAATTTTCTAACAGTAGTTTGAACTTTGCCATACGTTAGTACATCACTGGTACAGAACTTTGCATGAAATTTTAGATCAAACCACATGAAGTTTTTCTCCCAGTAGCACTCTCTCGCGCGAGGAAACACAAATCTCGTGCATGTCCTTGCACTTTCTCGCACACAGCTATATACTGTCTCGCGCAAAGTTTTATAGACAGTCATTAAATTTCTAGAATCTGCAATTTACTGTTATCATTTTTTGACATTTACTTTCTACTATTGATTTCATGTTTCTGATTTCTGCTACAGCATAATAGTGGTCTGCAGGACGCTTGTCAAAGATCATAAAAACTTGCTAACGGTTTGCTTACAAGACGGTTGTCAAAGGCATATTAAAAATGTTGTGCTTGTTTACTATTTTTCATTCACATAGTTTAAATAGGGCTTTGTTAAATTTTCTTAAGGGTCCTGATAGCAAAGTAGGGGAATAGGCTCTTCATTACATGGAAGTGATGCCCACAGATGAAACAGAGACCCAGATGTTGCTAGAATGATGGATACCTAGGGAAGCAAAGCAAGATAGTAACACATCTGCTTGTTAGGGGATTATGCTCTTCTCTCTTTGAGAGAATCAGAAACCCAAAGGATTATGGATTTGGTGGAGTGAAGATATCTCAGTGATGAACATGTCTTGAGTGTTTGGGTAAGCTAAAGAGGTAGAGAAGTATGCTCTTCTCACTTTGAGAGAATCAGAAAATCAGATACTTGAATCCAAGCAAAGTTGTGTCACCTTTAGAGGGCCTACCAGAAGTTGAACCTCCGGGAATGACCCAAGTGAGTACACACCTATCATTGGTGATTCCACCTCACTATAATAAAGTCTTCTTTGTTGAGTCCAAAGACTCCAAAGCCATGGTAACTTATTTCTCATGATTTCGACTATCATCTTGAGAAAGCCTTGTTTGTCATACTGAGTGGCATCACTCCCAGCCTTGCTTGCAAGGGTGTATGACTTTCAAGTTTTGGTGTGGCTACGAGGCCCCAGTTCTGTATTAGAGGTACTGAAGGTTGTTGTGAATAGAAGCCCACTAAAAACTCTCTTAGTTAGATGCCTACCTGGATCACCTCTAAAAGAAGACATAATCTATACACAGGGAGAGGGAAGAATCTCTTCCCTAGATTCTCGACATAGGTATGCACCTGGATGCTTGAAGTGGTATATGACGTTGGCCCCTACTTTAAGGGTAACCTTTGAACATATATACTTAGTCCTTGGAAACAACCAAAAACACGGGCGCTCTATCGAGGGTGACACTACTGTGTGAGGTGCACGCATACACATAAGATAGCGGGGCACAAATTTTGTCTTCACCATTTTTTTTGTAGGGATAACTAAGTGTTTGTTTCGAGTCTTAAACTATCCAAGCATGATCAAACAAAGACTCCCATGATTCTGCGAAGTTTCTTTGTCCTTGGTAGAACTGTTTACACTATTGCCTGTGTCACTATTGCTTGATTGAAATTTTGTGCTTGTTAACGAGTGCTTGTCACCTTGAAATTGAGATTGCTGATCTATATCATCATAAAACTGCCCTGAATCTAGAAATTCTATCAGAGAACAGTCCTGACTGTGTCTCAAAATATGGTTTTTGTTTGAAAAAATGAGTCTATTTATTGAAATATGGAGTTTTCTCGCACGAGATTTTAGAAATTGAGCACTTCCACACACGAGCTTGCATTTTCTTGCACACAGTTGAGCACTTCCTCTCCTAAAACAACACTTCCTCACATGAATCTGTAGCCTGGTGTCCTAAAACAGTGAGCTTTTTCCCGTTGATTGGTGAATTTTTTGACTGATTTGACTTTTGTCTGGGATCTAATTGCCTGTTTCCCTATTGTCTGCTGTCTAAAACTGGTTGCTTTGAGTTGTGAACTGACTGATTCTTACTGAAACTTGTCTTGTCTCTTTGTCTTTGTCCTATCTTTTCTGTGTTTTTGTACCTTGCAACACGATAGTCACATCTCGACTGTTCTAGCCACACTCTTGACAATTCCTGCCCGGTGCATCTCACATCTTGGTTGTTCTAGCTTGTTACATCATTTTCATTATTTCTAGAGATAGAGTTATGAGTTGGATCCTAAGTTTCCTCTTTTTTCATCTTCATCTATGCTTGTTACGACTAGAAGTGGTAATACTTTTCCCATTCGCAGTTCTAGAATAGGTACCTGAGTAAACCTCGCAATCAAGGAAAAGGTCATTTTTAACCCGTTATTCAACTTGATAGTCAAGAGGGATCCTCACATTCCTCTTCCCTGTTTAGTATAGATCCAAGTTTGAATTAGAAACCAGTGTTCCAGATGTGTTCTAATCCTTTATTTCAAGATCAACATAATCCATTTCTTTCAGATCAACAAGGCTTCAGAAAGTCACCTATTTGGGTTGACCCTATTGATGATCATCGTTGCCTTAGTGATCCTTTTGAACATATCAATCCTTTTGATCCTGTCAACCCCTTTGATCCACTGAGAGATACATTGACTACGAGTTCTCAACTCAATACTCACACTCATACTAAAGAGGTGCACACGACACAATCTCACATTAATGACATGGAAACTCCTTTTGATTACTTACAAAGTCAATATAGCGAAGTCAATGACCAATCTCAAAATGAGCAGGGTCAGCAAGAAGAGAAACATCACCAGGGTCAAGATCAGACTCAAAGCATTTATGAGATTCTTGGTAATTATGATGAGCCAATAACTCAAAATGACATAGATGCTAAAAAATCTAATAAAGCTCTTATCAAAATGATGGAAATACTCCTTGCGGAAGATAAAGAGAAATATTTTCTAAATTTGGCAAAACAAGGAGTTAAGCTACCCCCAAACTTCCAAGTGGAAATGCTTGTGGCTAAAGAAGAAGAGAGTTAGACTACCAAAATGCATAAAGTAATTCAAGATATGGAAAATCAAATTAGCCAACTTATGAAGGATAAAGACAAGACCACACAACAATTCATGATGGACAACATCTGTCCTTTTCCTTTTGATAGGAGTATTCTTATGCCACCTTTTCCCAAAGTTGTGGAACTCCCTAAATATGATAAGTATTTGGGTATCATTTATCCTCAAGATCATTTGAGAGAATTTGGGGCCCTATCTATGGATTTCATGCATGATCAAATCTATTTGATGTGTCTCTTTCCCCAAAGTTTAGGTGGACCTGCCATGGAGTGGTTTTCTCGACTACCCACTGACATCAAGACTTTTGATGAGATTGCCAATCTCTTTATACAACACTATTCTCACAACATACAACATCCCATAAACATCAGGGACCTTTACAATCTCTAGCAAAGGCAAGGGGATCCATTCTTGACATTTCTCCAAAGATGGAGACAAATTTGCACTAAGTATTCTCGCGAAATACCCAAATCTGAGAAACTCGATATATTCTTGGATAATCTCACCCCTAATTTTGGGTATCAAGTACAACTTCAAGGTCCCCTTAATTTTGACAGTATGATAAATCAAGCTATGAGGATAGAGGCATTTATGGTTAAGAAAGGTGAATTGACTTTGTATAAAGATAACAAATAAGGTTCCTCCTCTTCCAACAAAGATAAAGGGAAGTTTGTCAACAAGAATAGGGACGTTGTGAATGATGGAGTAGTTGATAATGTGACTCCAGCTCCTTCAAAACTAGTCTTCAATCTCACCTCTAGTATACAAGCAAGCAAAGATGTTGAAAAGGCTGCAACAAACACTCAACAACATTCTAGTTTCTCTGGCAACAAACCTTGGGCCCCATGACCCAAGCATGAATTTACTTCTTTGGGAGAACTGCTTGATGTGGTTTGCAAGACTTTGGTGCAAAATCAAATTCTCGCTCCTTTGGAAAAATGTCTATATGATCCACAACCATGACCCCATTGGTGGAATGACAATGCATACTGTGACTATCACCAAAAAAAGGGTCATAAGACTGCTACTTGTCTTCAGTTGCGCCATAAAGTCCAAGATCTAATTGATAATCAGGTTATCATTGTAGAAAATCATAACAATAATTTAGATCACCAGGCATTTAAAGATCCCTTTCCTCATCATGAGAAAGGCGAGTCTTCCAACGCTAAGAACAATAATGCCAAGGTTAACTATGCACATGCCACTTATGATAATGTCATCAACATGGTTGAACCTCTGGAAGTGGAGTATTGTAATGTGATTACTACCAGGGAGAGTGGGGATGCTCCTAATCCTAAGACCCCATTCATCTTGAGAGGTCCCACCTCTCACTTATTTAAATCTAAATCATCTCAGGATTGCACAAACATTGTTACCAGATCTCGCGCTAAGATCACCACCAAGGGTCCTGACCTTCCTGCTACTTCATCCACACCAAAACAAACCATAGATAAAGCTATTGTTGGCTCTACCAACAAGACCACAAAAGTGGTCCCCACACCTTCTACTACTGGTTACAGTATTCTAGACCAGTTACAAAGAACCAACGCTCAAATAACCATCTTTGAGCTATTGAAGATCTCGCCTACTCATAGATAGATTCTGGATAAAGCCCTCAAAGAGGCTAATGTCCCCAAAGACATCAATCTAGATCACTTTAAATCCATGGTGGGTCACTTGACTTCACCACATTATTTGTCCTTCTTAGAAGAAGATGATCACTCAATTAGTCACCCGCATAATGCTCCTCTGCATATAGAAGTCATGATTGGCAAAGAACTAGTATGTCGCGTCCTGATTGATAATGGTGCTGGCCTTAATATTTGCTTTGCTCACTTTCTTGCTTAGTTAGGTTATGAAAAAGATCACATAGATTCCCACAAAATAATTACTATCAAGGCCTATGATGAAGAAGAGAGAAAATCTAAAGGTTTAGTCGTGCCACCCATTCGGGTTGGACCGGTTGAAAGAGATGTCACATGTCAGGTGCTAGACCTTCCTCTTGCATATAATATCTTGTTGGGAAGACCATGGATCCATGAGATGCAAGCAGCTCCCTCTACATACCATCAGTGAATTAAGTTTCCTTTCCAAGGTGCAGAGGTGACAATTCCTGCTAGTATGGGCTCTTCTTGTAATGCGCTCACTCAATCAGCTAATAGTCTTGTTCCGACTAATAGAGAATACGTAGAATTCTATGATGCCAAGCTCAGAGACATGGAACAGACCTTGAAAATCATAGACATAGGCATGGGGGGTTATCAAATAGAACCCATGCTATCATTAGCAGCTCTACCTCTGTCTCCTCATTCTTATGGGAGACCTTCTAAGAACAACAGATCTTCTACTCCTTTGGAGATAGTTTATGATGGTGCCTTTGTATGGGCTTTTACACCATTAGAAGATGAAGATAAGGAAAGAGATATTAAATCTTGGATTTTCAAAGGAAAGAACATATCTAAATAGACTTCCCCAGCTCATGAACTAAATCCCAACAGTGAAGGTCTTAAAATTATGAAACGCTTTGGGTACAAAGGGAGTGGTCCAATAGAAGTGAATGGTAATGGGTTAGTTGAACCTATTAAATCTATGGGTCAAAAGATGAAAGACATGACTGTGTTAGGCTTCAAGAAGATCCCATTCCATCTAGGGATTAACAAATTTGTGCCAAAATTGGATCCTTCACTAGAACTTGAAGGCACAGCTACAATCAACACCATAGAGGATAGCTCTAATGAGGATTTCTTTCCTTACCTTATTCCTCCAGACCTGGCAACATTCTTTGTTGAGCTAGATAATTTTGTACCATGCACCTGTACAGTGAAGACTGAAAGCAATTCTGATAAAACCACTCCATTTGATACACTAACGTATGAACAATGGAAAATGTTACAAGATCCTAGTTTCCAAGGTGAATGATACATACCACCAGAGTTTCAAGAGCAGTTGGCACAAGAATAGGCTAGTGTTGCAAGAAAACCCAAACCTTCATGGTGCAAACACCCAAGTCAGAGTTCAGACATAGATTCTCATGAATATGAGTTTGACAGTTTATCATAAGGATCTTATGAAAAGCTTCTCAACATAAGTGAGGGGTCTAGTGAAAAGTCTAATGAGTCCAAGTCCATAAATGTTAACATAACTTCTACTACTGTCGCTAGGAGTCAAAAGGATTTGAACGCACCTTTGGATGAGATCGATTTCGCTCTCAGCTTACTAGTTAATGCTTTCGATGATTATACCATGAATGCACTTGAACCCATCACGTCTCTTTCACTCCAACATCCCAAGCTAATAGACTAGAATTCCCCTTCCTCATCCAATGAAGTCCTTACATTCCAGAATGACTATGCTCTAGCCTACTACCTTCATGCTTTTGAACCTATAACATCCTCCACTAGTGAAGAAAGTGTCAACATGACCAAGGCTGATATCAAGTATCTTAGTCATAAAATCAAAAGAAGATAAAATAGGTGCTCTGATGGTGAAAACCACATTGTAGCAGTGTCAGAGCCAAAAAAAATTAAAAAAGAAAAGACGTATCTAGAGGTGAAAACCTCTTTGAGGCACCTGAGGATGAGATACTTGATGCACTTCTAAGTCATTTCTAGGAACACTCATCAGTGCTAATTGAACCAACTCAGTTGGTAAATCTGGGAACAAAAGAGCATCCACACATTATTCATGTGGCCAAATCATTATCTACAGAAGAACTTAAAGAATTCACAGACTTCTACAAGAAGAAAAAGATAAACTTTGCATGGAAATATTTTGACATGCTGGGTGTGGATCTTGATCTCATCATGCATCACTTGTCAATAGCTCTAGGTGTGAAACCAGTCAAACAAAAACTTAGAAAGATGCATCCACATGTGGTTCTACTGGTCAAGGCAGAGTTGGAAAAAATTATAAAAGCTATCATGGAAATTCCTCCACCTTGCAATATCAGACAAATTAGAGGTCTTTAAGGTTGGATTCAATCTATCTGGCATTTCATCTTGTAGCTAGCGTAAAAGTCACAACCATTTACTAAAACTCTACATAAAGGTGTGACTTATGAATGGAACAAAGAATGTGAACAAGGCTTTCAACAGATCAAACAATATATAGCTAATCCACCTATATTAATTCCTCCTATTCAAGGGAAGCCATTGATCTTATACATCTTAGCTATAGAAACATCTCTGGGTGCCTTATTGGCCCAAGAAGATCAAAATAATAAAGAAAGAGCAATTTATTACATCAGCAGAACATTGGTCTCTTATGAAATGAATTATTCTGTAATTGAGAAATCTTGCTTAGAAGTGGTGTTTGCTTCCCAGAAGTTAGGACACTACATGATTGCTCACACTATGAGGCTCATCAAAAAAATTGATCCATTAAAATACTTGCTCAGTAAAGCTACCCTCACAGGTAGACCAGCGAAATGGGTCATGCTTCTTAGTGAATTTGATATTGAATATGTTGAGAGAAAAGCTATCAAAGGGAAAGCAATCACAGATTAGTTAGCTGAGGCACCTATTATAGATCATCAACCATTAAGGATTGAGTTCCTAGATGAGTCCATCATGCTTCTCACACATCAGACATGGACCATGTTCTTTGATGGATCATTCACCCAGCAGGGGTCAGGTGTTAGAATTTTGTTCATTACACCTCAGCAGTATTCATTACCAAAGGCATACAAAATGATGTTTCCTTGCACAAATAACACTGCTGAGTATGAAGCCTTGATTAATGGATTAAAGATCACTATTGAATGGTGTGTTGATGAGCTAAAGGTCTTTGGAGACTCACAACTAGTTATCAATCAAGTCAATGACATCTATGAAACAAAAGATGAAAAACTAGTGCCCTATAAAAAGATGGTCGACGACCTTAAGAAATACTTTGCACATGTTACTTTCCAACAAATTCCAAGGAAAGATAATAAAGTAGCTGATGCCATGGCTACTCTGGCTTCTAGGTTACAAATGCCAGAAAATGATTTTAGACATGAATCTCTAGTGGAGATGTTATGCTACCCTGCCTATGATTCCCTTGACTCTTGGATGATCTGTTCAGTCATTGGACATGACTCATCCCGCTACCAGCATATCTACTCTTATCTTCATGACCAAATTATTGTTGATGCATATAATCAAAATGAGAAATGTCACTTAATCCGCAGTGCTTCACTGTTTGTCATCATAGCTAATGACTTATATAGACGAGGTCTAGACGGTACCCTCCTTAGGTGTTTAGAACCTGATGAGTCCAAGCATGGATTAGAAGAGGTACATGAAGGTGTTTGTGGGTCTCACTCAAATGGTCTGACACTGGCTTGTAAACTTATTAGAGCTGGTTACTATTGGCCAGATATGGAGAAAGAAGCTACATAGTTTGCTAAGTCTTGTAAATAGTGTCAACTACATGGTAATCTGATTCATGCTCCAACCAAGGAGCTTATTCCCTTCATTAATTTCTAGCCATTTCAATAGTGGGCCTTTGACTTAGTGGGTCAAATATATCCGTCTTCTTCAAGAGGACATAAATACATCATTACTGCTATAGAATATTTTACCTCTCAGTGTAGTTGATGGCAAGTCTGTAGCCATGTTTATAGTAAACTGCATCATTTGTAGATATGGTGTACCCTCATCAATAATCACTAACAATGGGGGGAAATTCAAGAACAAAAATCTGACAAATTTGTGCACTAAGTTCAAGATTATTCAACACTAGTCTTTTATCTATTATCCCCAGGGTAATGGACAGGCGGAAGCTTCAAACAAGACAATTCTCAAAATCTTACACCGCATAGTACACAAATCTGGATGAGACTGGCATCTCCAGATTAATCCAACTTTATGGGCTTACCACACTAGTATACAGACACCAATAGGGGCCACGCCCTTGACTCTAGTTTATGGTGCAGATGTAGTTCTTCCTATTGAGGTTGAGATTCCTACCTTGCGAGTCTCTCTGAAGGGCCTCATTACTGATGATGATATCAGAATATCTCGGCTATAAGAGCTTGAAGTACTAGATGAACATCAGAAAGTGGCATTCGATCATCTTTGAGCATATCAAAAGTGAATATCTAAGAGCTACAACAAGAAGGTCAGACCAAGGGAATTCCAAATGGGTGATCTCGTCTTGAGAGAGAACCCCAAGAATCAACATCAACAGGTCTAGAAAGGAAAATTTGAACCAAACTGGCTTGGTCCATATGTTATCACTGTAGTATTTGGGTCTGGCACCTACCATCTCTCTACCACAGAGGGTGAACAACTCAGAGAACCCATCAACGCTCTTCATCTGAAGAAATTCTACAGTTGAAATGTCTTCTGAATGCTCATGTACATACTTTATTCTGAGAAAATCCTAAAAATTGCAAGATGTCCTAAAAAAATGATCATCTTAGTGAAATCCTAGCAAACAAGCACTTTGATGTATCTATTATCCTAGTGAAAACTTGGTAAACATGCGCCTTGATAATACAAAAAAATTGAAAAAAGAAAAAATACAAAAAAATGAAAAAAGAAAAAATACAAAAAAATTTAAAAAAGAAAAATACAAAAAAATAAAAAAAGAGAAAAGTACAAAAAAATTGAAAAAAATGAAAATACAAAAAAATAAAAAAAGAGAAAAGTACAAAAAAATTGAAAAAATTAAAAATACAAAAAAAAGAGAAAAAGATAAAAATGTGTCATTGATGAAAACCTGGTAAATAGGCGTCATGGTAGTAAAAATAGAATTTATGCCAAGATGGTGAAAACCTGGTAAACAGGCACCTCTTGTCCTGCAATGCTCTATCTATCGCGGCATCTCTTGGCTTTCTTGCAATTTGTTCTCCTACTTTCCTACTTTCATTTTCTTTCCTGCTTTAGTTTGCTCGCTCTTGCATTTTCTCTCAGTCAGTTCTGAGATTTTGCTTGACTTCACATGGATTGAAACTGGTCACACTTGGGGGCATCTTCCTGGTCTAGGGGGCATTGTCCTATCTTTTTTATTCTTTCTCCTCTTCGCATCATTCACCAGTGGTCCTTACTAAGTCTGCTTGCTAATGCCTAGATCTCATATCGATCTTTATGCTTGAGAACCTCTCTTGCGTTAGTCACTAGTGGTTCCCACTACATCTGCCTACTCTCACTATACTACTAAGATTTCTCACATCGACTCACTACCTGCATATCTAACATCAATCCATTCAGTACTTGGGGGCATGGCTCCCTACTTAGATCGCATCTTCAGTTTATACTCGAGTCAGTAATCTTGTCAGTTCTAAAGGATAACTCTCTACTGACACAAACTGGTGTTTCTCAACACCCAAATCAAACAGTGTTTTTCAACACTCTCTTTGGACACATCTGTGTTTTTCAACACATATCAAACATCGCAACGTAAACATCTCTTGATAGAAATCAAACACAATGCACTCATAAGAACAATGGTGTTTTTCAACACACCAAACATGCACATTCATAAACTTTGAAACATGCTGAGCTATGATTGAATCTTTCTTCGTATACTTTCTGTTCTCATAGTTTTCATTGATATTTTCCTTTGTTTACTGCTTGTTGGTGTGGTTTCGATGATATGACAGTGTCAAATAAACAGGGTGTATGTGATAAGAGCTTTTGCATTAAGGTGGAAAAGCCTCACATCCATCGATCTTGTTTATTTGTATGCCAAGGGGAGGTTGGAGTTATCTCCTTGACTATTATTGATCTGTTTGTTTACTTGTGTATTCTTAGTATATCAAACTGGAAACAATGTTCAGGTCATCTTGGCTCTTATGCACTGACGCTTACATTCGTTTCCTACATTTTATCCGATGAAAGTCATATTCATATCCTTATGGTCACAGCAGCACCAGTAAGGATTGTATTGACTTTGATGTTCCAAAAGTACTCGAGGATGATGATTATGGGATGAGTCCAACAACTAAGTCCTAGGGTTGCAATTAGCTTAGGCTTGCATTCGCATTTTAGGCTTGCATAGCGAAAGTTTTGGTGCTCTCTTCATGGTCTTCTCATTCTTTGAAGGTCCTCATCTTTTGTCCTGGATTCCTCTCAACTGCACAAGTGTCCGATCCTCGCTCTCGATCTTCATTCACATTCTTTTGGTTAGTACCTGTTGTATATTGCAATATCCTGCATGAGATGATTAGTACCATTGCATTCATTGCATTACATTCATTTCCAAAAGTCCATTTCCATCCATTCATTTGCATTTATATATTCATGAACATGTGCATCCATTATAAGCATAAATCAAAACATACATAACATTTATCCATTTAAAAATCTCTCATTACATTACATTCATAGCATTTATCGATAAAACATGTGCATAAACATTTGCATATTCATCCATGACATACATTTCTACATCTAATCATATAAGAAACATCT
>MU227940.1:1469069-1485329 GCA_018584345.1 Thuja plicata | reverse complement strand
TATATATATATATATATATATATAGGGAATTATATAATATACCAATTTTGTATTACATAGTATAACAAATAAAAATTGAATACATAATGATAGTACGCAGTATGGCTAAATTGGTAAATCTAGTTCCTAACTATTTTGTAGACCATTGACATATATTTAGTTCACCATCTATTTTAAATATTAATGTATGGAAAATGAGGATGATGAAGGCTCTACAACAATGGTAGGATTTGTACAAATTCTTGGCCTTCTAGCATGCATCTTGACGGTGTTCCTTAATGGCATATACTTCCCTCGGGTCCGTAGAAGGCAGTAATCAAGACATTAATGATGACCTTGCTAAAAATGGAGGCAAGAATTTTCTTCGTAGTGGGATTATGGATCCTAAAGCAATTTCTCTGGTCAGGAAAATAGTTGTGTCTGAGCCGGAGGGCACCCATGTTCAAGCATAGAATGGAGACAAGCAAGGAGCCCAGTCCAAAACAAAATCCTTCAAACAAGCGGTTCAAAATGCAAGGAGTATTTAAGAAGGAGCCCAGTTCCTTTCAAGCATTTCCCATGATAAGGCCACTAGTGAAGGAGATGGAGGTAAGGTTCCTTCTTCTCCCAATCTTGTTATTAAGCCAAAACTACAAAATGAATGTTGAAATTGAATAGGATAAGGTTAGGATTAGGAATTGTGCAATTTTCTTTGTTATTGTTGATGTCTCTAAGATTACCTCAAGAAATATTCTTAATGATTGGTTTCAGAAAGTTTGGGGATAGAAAATGGGGTTTCTTTTTTCCTATTGAAGAATGCTTCAAAAATGGTTCTTTCTTATGTTTTTTGTGAGCCCAAGTCCTAACAAGCTATTATCGATAGACAATTTTGCAAAGTTGGTCCATACAAATTTTGGGTCATTCCATGGTCACTCGAAGCTACTCATAATGAATTTTTGGCATTATCAAGCCCTGTATGGATGATAATTGGCAACCTCCTACCATTTCTATTGAATCTTCTTCCTCACACTCTTGAACCAGTAGGTAAGGTTTTAAAGGTTGATCAATCCAATGTTTTAATCTCCAATACTTACGTTAGAGTCCTCATTTCCCTGAAACCTAGTATTGGTGTCCTAGAATCTATGCACTTTGACCTCAGTGGCTCTCCCATCATTTTCCCTATTAATTTTTTAGGTGCTATTAATGGATGCTACTTATGGAGGAAGGAGGTCCACAAAAAATAGAATTTCCCTATTATGAAGAAATGTACTCTCCCCCTTTAAGCAGTCCCCCACTCTTGGTGTTAACCTAAAGTTAAAACCAATGAAATACTCCCTGAATATGCTCTGCAAAAACCCCTACAAGGACAAGTCTTCTCATCCCATACTTGGATGCATGAATATTCAACCATTAGTACCACTCTAGATAAGTTTAAAGGTCAATTTGATAAATAACCTATTCCCCCTAGTCTGAACTCCAAAATACCCAAAGATCTGTTCGAACTTCCCAATGCTAGTGACCTTGATATTGGATTAGCTAACAAAAATCCCAAACCAAATCATAGAATACATAATGCTCAACAGGTTGCACTAGAAAAGATTAAAGAAAGAGCAGATAAATCCTAGGCAATCCCTAGGCCCAAATGAAAGATTTATTCTATCATCCCTCCAGGTCAAGATGCTACCTCTTCCTAGCCTGAAACCCTTGATGATTCCTTAGAAAAGGTTGGTATCCCTAAATATTTCTCTCTACCTTCAGGCCCCCTAACGGATTTAGTAGCTCTTGAATAGGATAGTGGAATATGGGAGGGCAGGTCAACTCCTCATATGGACCTAAATGGCAAACTCAATGAGTTCTTAGTTGTTGTTATCCCCGCACCCACCTCTTTCAACCCACCTGATCAATGGAAGTATGAGCCCAGAGTGAGGAGGACCATAAAGAAATATATCCTCCGTAAGGATATGATTGTGTTGGAGGCTGATTAGAGAAAGGATCTTGAGTTGGAGGAGGGAGAAATTGATAAATTTCATGATGGATCCATGAAAGAAGATATGTAAAATTTTGTCTTCACCTCTGACTCTAACAAGAAACAGAAAAATGATAGTAAGCCTCTTAAGAATGACCCTTTATACTATGTTGTTGGGGTGAATATTAGTAGGAAGAGAGGTAGGCCTCCTCTACTCAATGGTAACCGTAAACCCTCCAAGGCCCCAAGGAATAAAATTCCTTAGTATTTCAAAAGTTTTCGGATGCCCATGGAGACTGACATATAGGGGTTACTCATGATGTTAAACTATGCATATTGGAATGTCAGAGGATTGGAATCCTCTCATAGGAAATATGTGGTTAACAGGTTTCTATATTCACATAAGAAGCTGGATATACTTATTCTTCAAGAGGTGAAGGTAGTTGGCTTTGCACTTCATATTACCCTAAAATGCATTTGGAAAGATGCAATAGCTTATTCTACTAAAAACCATAGGGGTAAAGGGGGGAACTCTATTCTGATAGGTTCAAAATGGAGGAAAGTGTTCCAAAAGTGGGGATTCTCTCCCTGTAATAGGGAAGTTTGGGTCATATTTAAGGTTGATGATGTTGTATTTGGAGCTTACTCAATTTATGCCCCCAATGAACATAATGAGAGAATTACACTTAGGAAATGGATTACAAATCTTGATAAAATTCCTTGGATCCTAGCAGGAGATTTAAATATGGTAGAAAGTGCTCAAGAAAAAAGTGGGAGAACTAAGATTTGAATGGAAAGGAAATGAGATACTCTATTGGAACATAATGATGAGAAAACTAAATTTATTTGACTCCCTAGCAGAAAATAAAGGTGAATCTAAAAGTGTGTAGTTGACATGGTCTAATTTTCAGAGAGGGGATAGGAGGATCTACTCTATATTGGATAGATTCTATATGAACATAAAGTTTTTCAGTTGTCCCCTCCTCTTGATGACAATTGCGTCAAGGTTTTTTCCTTCACCCTTTCAGACCACCATCTTATACTCTCCTGCATCCACCTAATCGTAGATCACAAAGATATGCCTATTAAGAGGAAAGGTTTTTCCCTAAACTCCTCTTCTTAAGGATGCATATGTTCATGCAACAGTTGAAATCATTTCTTGGTATAATGATCAGATTAGTCATAATAAATCTTAAGTAACCAAGTGGACTCAAAATTCTAAGCCTTGGAAAAAGATGCTCAAGGCTGTAGGAAAGAAAAGGGATAAAGATGCTAGGGGGAAGAATACAAATTAATTGAGGCTCTATAGGAGTCTGAAATGCTAATCCAAAACTCCCCCTCTAAACAAAGGTTTTTTGACAAGGTGATGGTTTGTAGAGATTGGCTCAGAAAATTGCAAAATGTTAAGACCAGAGGTGCTAAAGTTAGAGCCATAATCAACTAGCTTAATTTGGGGGACAAAGGTTCAAATTTTTTCTTTCATACTCTAAAGAATAAGAAAGAAAGAGATAAAATATCTTGCATCAGGTAATAGGGAAAAATTATCACATCCCATGAGGAAATTGTAGAGACCTTCACAAAGTTTTATAGAAACTCGTTTATCTTAGAAGATATTGGGACACCCATGGAGACTAATAGGAAAAAGAGTAGAGGAATCATCCCTAAGAAGGTGACAGAGGAAGATGCAATAGTAATAGATAGGGAGCCTTTAGAGGATGAAATCAAAAAATCCATTTTGAGCATGGCTAATGATAAGGCCCCTGTACCTGATGGACATCTTGTTGAATTCTTTAAAGCCAATATAAAATAGATTTGTAGCAACCTACTTAGTATTTTCAAAGAGTCCATTTTATTAGGAACTCTAGGTATAACTATCAATTTTCACCTTATTAAACTAATTCCTAAAGAAGGAGACAAACTTCTTATTGAGAATTGGAGGCCCATCACCCTCCTTAATGTTGGGTATAAGATCCTTGCAAAATCTATGTCCTTTAGAGAAAACTTATGATAGGATTATGAGAAAGTGCTATGTTACTTATTGATTATGAGAAAGCTTATGATAGGATTGAGTGGAATTATATCTTGTTGATGTTGGAAGCACTAGGCATCACTTTTTCAAGATGGTCTCTACTCGTCTCCAAGGAGATAGGGCAACAATAGAAGTCAATGGAATAAGATCATAATTTTCTGAGCTTTCTAGGTCAATCAAACAAGGATGCCCCCTTTCCCCCTCCCTCTTTTTTATGGTTGAAAAATCCCTCTATTTCCTACTAAGGGATGATTGCCCATCCCCAAAAGTGAAAAGAATCATTATCCCCAATAAGCAGGAGGTCTCTAACTTTCAATTTTATCATGACATCACCATCCTCATGAATCTTGATGAATACAACATGGACTACCTCATGACCATACTAGAGTTGTTATTCTTAACTTCTAGTAGTAAGATATCACTATCCAAGTCTATCATGTTGGGATGAATCCCCCAAGTTGGTGGGGAAAGTTTGGATTAGAATGGGGAGGCCCTAACCATATTGTTAGATATCTAGGTATTCCATTTGTTTTTGACCCCAATATTAATGAGATGTGGAGTCGGGTCAAGGAAAGGATTCTAAGAAAATTAAGAAAATGGGACAATAATCTCCTCTCTTTTCCTGGAAGATTCCAATTATGTCAAAAAATTCTTTCTTCATATCCAATAAATTTCTCATCTGTCTAGTTGTTTAACCAACACCAGCTCAACTTTATCTAGAAATTTATCAGAGAATTTCTCTAGTCAGATGATAGAGGCAACAAAAAGATGAATGTTGTTTCTTGGGAATGTTGTACCAGAGAGAAGTATTGGGGTGGACTTGGTCTTAAATATATAAGAACCCAAGGTATAGCATTAGCTATTAAGTGAATTGCAAAGGCAACCACAGGAGAGGAGCCTTGGAAATTCTTGATTAGGAAAAACTTATCTCAAGCTCACCCTAGCAAATCTAAGGCTTGGACTAACCTTTGCTTCATTGATCTTCTTATAGTAGAAGGCAATATAGTAGTATAGGTTTCAAACATTTTCCAAAGCATTTGGAAGAGTTGGAAATTTGTGAAACAGTTTCTCTATAATACCATCCCAACTGAAGGTAATGGATTAATATTTGGTAAGAAGTCATTATGGTGGAATCTCAAACATGGTAATAAACCCTTGGGATTACTTCAAGGTTGCTCAGCAAAAAAGTGGTCTGAGAAAGGTATTAATAATTTCCAGGATGTATTACAACAGGGTAAACTAATTCCATGGGAGAAAATGGAAGCAAAGTTGAATATTCCCAAATCTCAATGAAGAATATACTCCCTCCTCTATGCTTCCCTCAATAGTTTGGGGTCTATTAGTGGTTTTTACCTCCCAAAGATATGCTCC
The DNA here is from genome assembly GCA_018584345.1 of Thuja plicata. Classification (NCBI taxonomy): domain Eukaryota; kingdom Viridiplantae; phylum Streptophyta; class Pinopsida; order Cupressales; family Cupressaceae; genus Thuja; species Thuja plicata. Next base: position 1,479,984 of record MU227940.1, on the reverse strand, counting down.
TTCCAATTCTCTTGGCCTAACAACACTCCCCTCCACCTTGTTAAACCAAATACATCTACAACTTACTTTCAATCCTGATATTATTTCCCATGTTAATTCCAAGTGGCACCTTGATGCCCTTCAATCCAATTGGAACCAATATTTTTTCTTCATTTGGTGTAGACCTTTGGAACTAAAAATTACCTATTTATTTGTTGAAATTCCTATTGCATAAGTTACCCTTTAATAATCCTAGAGGAGAGCCTAATCTATGTACTTTCTGTAGACAACCATAATCTATTATGCATGTCTTTTTTAAATGTTTATTTGCTTTTGAAGTCTGGAAAATGTTTGGCCTCACTTTCAATGTTCATTTCAAAGTTTTAAATATAATCTCAGGGCATATTAGTAGCAGCAAATATTGTAACACTTTTTGGTCCATCCTTTCTTTTGTTATATTGTAGATTATTTGGAAGGCTTGGAATAATGATGTACTAGAAGGGAAGGACATGAACCTTACTGAGTCTCTTAGGAGACTCATATATATTGATGTTTCCATGCAAGTCACCATTGTCATCAAGATGATGGAGAGTAAATTCTTCCAAATCTTGAAAGATGGCAAGGCTAATATTGAGAAGAAAGACATTGCACATGAATACACCACCATGATGGCTAAAGGTTAATTTGAGAGCTCTCTTGGTGATTCATGCAACACCTGAAGCAGTCTGGATAGTGAAAAATTGACGGTGAGGATCCAAAGAGAACAAAGAACCTGGCTTTTCGATCTCATGAAATCATCGACTATAATGTTTTTTCTCCATATTTTAATAATTCTGATATAGACTAGGAGGAACCATATAAGTGATTAATTTTCTCTAGTGTTTTAGTTTTAATTACAATATCTTGTCTATTATACTTAAATGTGGCAGTAACTTGTATTTTTTTTGGCTCTTTTGATCTGTCTGAAGTTGGTCAACATAACACTCGAGCTCTCTATTTTTTAATCCTTATACTCTGTTGTAAAACTCTTTCATTACTTAATGATATACAATAGAAAAAAATATTAACGTATACCAAATTGATATATGGTCAATCTTATATATACAATTATTTATCACATATAACCCAATTAGTTAGACTTTATTGTATTAATAAAGTATATTATGTAGAGATAAACTTAATCCTATGTATCAATATAACATGATAAAAAACATGCTACTTAGTATCTAGTAGATTAATTAATAACTCTTGAATTTTTTATAAGAAAATCTTCTCTTGTAATAAGGATATATATTCTATATACAATTAGTGGTTTGAGTGTCCATGAAATATTATTAGTATTAACCTTGATAACAGTAATTTTATCCTATAATATTTGCCTGTTGATTAAGGTACTCTAGTGGTGGGTACTCATTATGATTACATACTTCATGCTTAACTATTAGGCACTAAAATATTTAGTACTTTTAAATATTTTAGTGCCTATCTAATTAATGGTATCAGGATAACAAAAATGAGCAAATGACAATCTGGAACTTATTACAAAAATAAGTTCCAACTTCACGTTGCTTAAAATATTTATCAACAAAAATGATTCTATTCATATTTGGAGGTGCACAAAATAATTTATTGCGCTGATTTGACTATGATAAATAATCATGCAAAGGAGAAAAAGTGTAGTACATAACTCATATTATGGCATGGATGACCATGAAGACATTATATTTTTCCATTACAATATGCAAGGAAAAATATGATAAACACTGTCGGTTGATACTACATCAGAAGACAGGGCACAACACTACCCGACGCCAAAGTTACCGATATTGCTAGATACAAAGCAACCTAACGCAACACTATTTAGTGTTAACCGATGATAGAAAAGAAAAAGGAACCTGACGAGTAAACAATAGTGCAACCCAATGAAGCAGTCAAGAGTGGAACCTAACAGATCAAGGGAACCCAACGAATAGTTCAAAGAAGGAACACCGACAAAATTTCAGTTCACACTGACAATCAGATACCGAGAGTCAGTTACATCCCACAAAAAGTGGATATGACTTCCACATCAGATAGATCACTGATGTTTTATATTTATCTTCTTGATTTTTTCTTAAATCCATTACGTGAGGGATAAGCAATGTAACTATTTTTTTTTATCAGTCTAACTAATTTAAAACATGCAAACTAAAGGATCAAGGTCAAGTTGTATACCTTGGATCTAGAGTTAACATTGTGTTACCACCTATTTTTTCTCATCATTTATTGGCTTCAATGTTTTTCTTTCTTTTGTGTTATGTGAAGTAAGTGACATGTGTTGCAAAGTCGGTCCTCCCGTTGAACTACAAATCTTGAACTATTTTAGTTCAAAGTTCAAGGTTCAACCGTTAGGTCTAAATTATAAAAAGCCTCGGGTGGTAGCCAATCCTTGTATTTTTATGATCCTTAATTTATTTTTAAATGTACTAAGGGGTAGTGCTTCAATTTCAAGCATTCAGAATGATTCAAGTTGAGGTTCAGAGTTCAAAAGTTGCAGAAGTTTGGCAATCCAGTTTACTGAAAGGAATAGATGCATGTTTTTTTTAATGAACACACATGATTTGATGATTGTGAATCATCCAAAGAGGTTCCTATAGATATAATTACCTTATTAATGATTATTTTAATGGATAATTCAATTCCATTTATGCTCAACATTGACAGATAAGCCAAATGAAAGAATGCAGGAGAAAAATTAAGAAATCAGATTTTCTGAAGTTTTATATACCTGTATTCAGGGATGCATAACTTCCAGCTCCAACATAATTTTCTCAATCGCTCCAATGAAGTTATATAAAAATAGGATTGTGGAAACATATCCTAAATTGAGCTCGATCCAATGGTGGAATAAAATGTTATGCCCCCGCACAAAGACACATTTTTTCTGTCAGAGATATTTTTAGTCTACCCAACATAACAAATATTTTTATTCTTGATTAACATATTCAAATGACACTTGTCCAAATTTCTTTTGATAGGTTAAGTGGTATCCTTATAACCTTTAAAATCAATAGTTTGTAATGATATTAAAGTATCAAAAAGAGAAAACATTAGAAATGAAGGGAAAATTGAAATCAAGAATAAGTTGTTGAAACGGTTACAGGGCTGAAGATTATTCATAATAATTTTTTCAAGAAGAGAGGGTTATTCTTTTCTGCAAGTCTGTGAGCTACGGGGAGAAGAATGTAGTTATTTGATTCTGATTGTAACAGAGGGAAAAATGGGGAATTATTTTATATTTTTTGTAGCTTGATTTTAATGGCAGGGCTCAAAGTGATCTTGTGATCATTTCTGTTATATTTAGAAATAAAGAGGAGTTTGTGGTACAAATATATTGGTCTGTATATTTATTTTTCTAATTGAGATCAATCAGTTGGTTTTTTATTTCATGCTTCTGGATACCATCTTATGTCATTTTACCAAGCACATGTTTATATGCAAATTTGTTGGTCTGCATATCCATGTTTTGCAAAACTAGGCATTTAATTCCTTTTTGTTTTCTCTGTAATGTGAAAGATTAACTAAGTAGTCTGTATTCTATTTGTTTGTCTTTCTCTCATTATTCAAGTTTGTAATCACATTCATTTCATGTTGATGGATGAATGTATGTTGCCTTCGTGTCTTTTGGTTAAAGACATAAATAATATTTAATTCATTGTAAAACATAAGAGGGAGCTGTACCTCTCAATTCAGAGGAGAGTTATCAATCCAATGATAACTCATCCAATTGTTGGTAGCATTTGTTCTTCTATTTGGGCATTTTGGGTTTTTCTTTGTATATCTTTTTGAAGGACAAATCTGTTTACTAACATATTTTTTGTGACTCCGCTAGGGAACGAAACTGAAGATTGGTGCTTTTAATTATTTTCTTTAGTTTTTAAATTATCTCAGTGTAAAAGAGATTGGCGACTCTATGTTAGAATTTTTAGAATCTTTTGGTTGAAAAGAGTCTAGTGTATTATGGCATTGGTTGTAGCCCAGCCATGGAGACCCCAGTTTGGGCCTCTTGCTTTGTCATTACATTCAGCCCTACCTAAAAGGCCAAATGAGTATGTTCCTACATTTGTTGGAGATACAAATAAATGCCCGGAATATCACATTAAAGTATTCAATGTTGCCTGTAGTATTCTTGGTGTACAAGAAGAAAATTTCTATGTGAGATTATTTGTTGGAAGCCTAATTGGTAAAGCTATAGATTGGTTCTAGAATTTACAAAGTGGATGCATTACCTATTGGAATGACCTGGAGGTATAATTTCTTGATAGATTTGGATCTGCAGTTGATATAGGTGAATTGCTAGTAACTTTTGTTCAAATCAAGATGGAGGAAAATGAATCTATGAGAAGTTTCATTGACATATTTAGTATATGTGTTGGTGAAATGCCTCAAGTGAGTCAACCAACTAAAAATAATAAGCTATGTGTTTTTATTGTTGCATCACAAACTGAAAGAAGATTTTTGTTAAGGTGAAAGAAATTACAAAATCTAGAAGATGCTCAAAGAGAAGCTATGGAAATAGATGATTGTATGACTTTGAGTGGAATAAAGTGTATGGATACATGTGCTGCAAATATATCTCAATCTTAAATTTATCTTTGTGACCAAAATTTTTATCCAAAGATAATCCCTTTTCAAAGGAAACCTGTCATGAAAACAGTGCAACCAACATAATCTATTTCTTGTTTCTAGAACTTGACTTCTTTTAATGATCAAGACTTCCAATCACCTCTTGTGATTGAAAATAGTCCTTCTTGCATTACTGGAATATATCATTTACATGTTGAGCATGAGGATGTATTAAAAGATATATATGATCATACCACACTAGCAGAAAACTCATTTACATATCCACACGCATCGTCCATTGAACAAAGATCCAATGATGGAATATTGACTGCAAGCATACCTAAAAGTATTTCCTTTCCAGATTTTGAGCCTTCTATATTTGATGTTACTAATGCTTTTCTAGCAAGCAATGATGATCAGATTGATACGATGGAGCAACAAAAGTGAGTAATTGGAAATGAAAATTTAGACAAAAAAATTCTAAAAAAGGTTTCTTTTTCTGAATTTGATTCTTTTGCATTTGAAGTATCTAATGTAGTTCTAGTGAGTGGTCTTGATCAGATAGATACAAAAAATCAGCATGGGAAAGAAAAGTGTAGTGGTGAAAAGCTAAATGATTTTTCTTATCCTGATATACAAATGGATTATGAGTCTCTCCAATTTGATCATGTGAAAGATAATGATGAATATTTGCAACCCAAATCATTAGAGGAGCATGGTAGTAAGGATAACTTGTTTACCTATATTTTAATATCACATACACAAGCTGTATTAGATGTATTCAAATTTGATTGTGAAAATGAGTTATTTGATACTCATCCCATGCTGGAATCTTTTGGTCTTAAAGATAATGATAGTGATGCATCTTCTGAAAGTAAAATTCTTGTAGATCCAAATACAGATTTAAATGTGGAATTTGTTACTAATCATACTCACAATTTGGAAGAAGGTTGCACTACTAAGGCTCCTATTTATTTTTCAAAGAGTCACATGGAAGATACTGGTATTCCTTATGCTGATCAATTTATTCAACATGGTGTTAACACATTGCAACTAGAAGTTTACAATGTGGAGTGGCTTTTTGGGCCTGACATTCTATTTAAGAGGCTTGCACATTTTATTGTCGGGCCTTTCCTCATAATGGTTGCAGTATGGCGGTTAGGAATGGTACTTTTTACATTTCAGCCACTTTTCTGAGTCGGCAAGTACTTCTCTCAACCGATAAATGGTTTCACTTGAGAAACACATGCATCTCCAAAGGTATGGGCTGCTTGCCTATCCCTTGTAAATAATTTTTGTTGTGCTTTAGTTTTAGGTGTATTGGTGTGTTTTAATTTTTGTTGCTTTGGTTTTGGCTTGTTGTGTTTTTCCCTGCTCCCCTCTGCCCTCTACAAGAAGCTCCTTGTTATCGACTTTGACTCCATTGCCCAATGGCTAGACACTACTCTTTCTTAACAAGAGATGCTAGATTCTTCATGTCCTTTTCAGTCCACATCCCCAGTCAGATCCATTGTTACCACCTATTTTTCTCATAATTTATTGGCTTCTGTGTTTTTCTTTCTTTTGATTTATATGAAGTAAGTGACATGTGTTGCAAAGTCAGTCCTCCTGTTGAACTACAAATCTTGAACTATTTTAGTTCAAAGTTTAAGGTTCAACCGTCGGGTGTAAATTGTAATAAGACTTAGGTTGTAGCCAGTCCTTGTGTTTTGAAGATGCATAATTTTTTTTTAAATGTACTAAGGGGAAATGCCTCAATTTAAAGCATTTAGAATGATTCAAGTTGAGGTTCAGAGTTCAAAAGTTGCAGAAGTTTGGCAATCCAGTTTACTGAAAGGAATAGACGCATGTTTTTTTTAATGAACACACATGATTTGATGATTGTGAACCATCCAAAGAGGTGCCTATAGATATAATTACCTTATTAATGATTATTTTAATGGATAATTCAATTCCATTTATGCTCAGCATTGACAGATAAGCCAAATGAAAGAATGCAAGAGAAAATGAAGAAATCAGATTTTCTAAAATTTTATATACCTGTACTCAGAGATGCGTAAGGTCCAGATCTGACATAATTTACTCAATCACTCAAGTGAAGTTGTATAAAAATAGGATTTTGGAAACATATCCTAAATTGAGCTCGATCCAATGGTGGAATAAAATGTTATGTCCCCACATGAAGACACATTTTTTCTGTTAGAGATATTTTTAGTCCGCCCAACATAACAAATATTTTTATTCTTGATTAACATATTCAAATGAAACTTGTCCAAATTTAATTTGATATGTTAGGTGGTATCCTTATAAACTTTAAAATCAATAGTTTGTAATGATATTAAAGTATCAAAAAGAGAAAACTTTAGAAATGAAGGGAAAATTAAACTCAAGAATCAGTTATTGAAATGGTTACGGGGTTGAAGATTATTTATAATAAGTTTTTCAAGAAGAGACGGTTCTTCTTTTCTACAAGTCTATGGGCTACGGGGAGGAGAATGTATTTATTTGATTTTGATTGTAACAGAGGGAAAAAGGGGGAATTGTTTTATATTTTCTACAGCTTGATTTTAATGGCATGTCTCAAAGTGATCTAGTGATCATTTCTGTTATATTTAGAAATAAAGAGGAGTTTGTGGCACAAATCTATTGGTTTGTATATTTGTTTATCTGATTGAAATCAATCAGTTGGTTTTTTCTTTCATGCTTATGAATACCATCTTATGTCATTTTACCAAGCACATGTTTATATGTAAATCTGTTGGTCTGCATATCCATGTTTTGCAAAACTAGGCATTTAATTCCTTTTTGTTTTCTCTATAATGTGAAAGATTAACTAAGTATTCTGCAGGCTATTTTTTTGTCTTTCTCTCATTATTCAAGTTTGTAATCGCATTCATTTCATGTTGATGGATGAATGTATGTTACCTTTGTGTCTTCTGGTTAAATACATAACTAATATTTAATTCATTGTAAAGAATAAGAGGGAGATGTACCTCTCAATTGAAATGAGAGTTATCAATCCAATGATAACTCATCTAACTGTTGGTAGCATTTTTTCTTCTATTTGGGCATTTTGGGTCTTTCTTTGTATATATATTTTGAAGGACAAATCTGTTTACTAACACATTGTAATGCATGATTCTAGAATAGGTCAAAGAACTTGTATAAATAGATGCTCAATCAATTATGAACATGTTGTTCAATGATGATTCTAGCCTCTGAGAGCGTCTAAGGTTCAGACAAGAGAATTCATGTAGTAGCACAGACAAAGATCAAATCAAATTTCAAGGACAAGAACCAAGGCTACCGACAAGAAGGAAAAGGTATTAATCAATCACTATAGGTGATATTAATATACTATAAGCTTTAATGGATTTGTGATCAGAAATCATAGATTGCATATAGTTAGGTCATACATATTGTACACATTCTAACAAGTGTAGTACACTCAAGAAATCATTTCAAGGAAGGTGGATTTAACAATCCTATTGTAAATCTCTTAACTGAGTGCACACTACATCAGTGTTGCTAAAGCTCTTAACAGAGTAGATACTAATAGGTCTCCACATTAATACTCATAATAGGGTAGATCATTAGAAGTTATCAAATTGTAAGCCTTAGCTGGCTCCCTTCCAATCTACAGATAGTGAAGTTTTGTGGGTGCCATCCCACCGCAGTTTTTACTTCCTAACAGGAGTTTTCTATGATATCATATCTTGTGTTATGTGTCTATTAATTTGATGAATGTTTCTATGAATGTTACATACAATTAAGTTTATGAATTAATATTACATGCATAAGAAAGAACATCATATTTGGTCAATAATACAGTAAAGATTGATTTGGTGGATTGAGTGTTAAAAGATTGATTGATTGATTACGCACCAAGTTCCATTGCATCTTTTTTGAGAAAGTCCCATGAGCATAGAACAAAGTTGCAGATGTGATGGCTACTATAGCATCATTGATTGATATGCCAGGAAATGAAACAAGATTCTAGTTTCTAGTAGAGCAAGTCTTGGTGCCATCACATCAAGCATCCACCACAGAATCAACATGTATCCTTATTGGTCCTAAAAACCCATGGTACCAAGAGGTCTATAACTACCTCCAAAATAGTGTCTTACCTCCCAACTTGTCTAGGAACCACAGAAAGTCCCTCATTTTCCAAGCCTCTAGGTATACCATCCTCTCAACTACTTTATATAGACGAAGTCTAGATGGAACGCTACTATGATGTCTCACTTCCACGAAATCCTAGAGAGCTCTGTATGATGTACATGAAGGAATTTGTGGAACCCACGGAGGTGGCAACAACTTAGCTAAGAAGATCATCTCCATGGGATACTATTGGCCCACAATAGAGATAGATGCACACAAACATGTAAAAAGGTGTAGACAGTGCCAGATTCATGGAGAGCTCATCCATGCACCAGCCCAGGAACTAAATCCCATCACATCACCATTGCCATTTCCATGTGGGGATTTGACCTAGTGGGAAAAATTACACCTTCTTCAGCCAATGGACACAAATACATAATAGCAGCAACAGAGTACTTCACCAAGTGGGTGGAAGAAATTCCTCTCACTTACATAACTGGAAAGCAAATATCAATGTTCATACTTAACCACATTATCTATTGATACAGGATCCCTCAAACTATCCTGACAGATCATGGTACACCTTTCCAAAACAAGGATGTTGAAGAGCTATGCAAACAATTCCATATCAAGCAAGGGTTCTCCTCATTTTATTATCCTCAAGGGAATGACCAAGCCGAAGCTACAAACAAGACAATCTTGAAAATCTTGAAGAAAATAGTGAACGAATCAGGGCGAGACTGGCATTTATAGCTTAGTCCTGCATTATGGGCATACAAAACTAGTGTGAGAACAGGTACAAGAGCCACTCCTTTCTCCCTAGTCTATGGATCAGAGGTGGTATTACCCCTCAAAGTGGAAATCCAATCCCTAAGGATATCATTAAAGAACCTGATTACAAATGAAGACTACAAAGTAGCAAGGCTTAGTGAATTGGAGTTACTAGATGAAAGAAGATAGCATGCCTTCAACCACTTACAAGGATATTAGGATTTCCTTAGAAGAAAGTATCACAAGAAGGTGAAGCCATGAACATCCAAGATAGGAGACCTTGTCCTCATGGAAAATCAAAAGAACCAAGCAGAAAGAGTCAAACCCAAAAATTTTGAGCTTTTGACGTAATTTTTAAAAGTGCTCCATTTTCCGTGAAAATTGCACCCTTGGTTAAATCAACCATTATGAATCCATTTTTTTGGTCGAAATTAAAATTTGACACTCCTAAGTAGCTCAAAATCACATTTTAAAATTTTGGGACTGACGCGATCAGACACTTGTGTAGTCAATTTTTTGATGTCACTTTCTTGTCAAAATTATTTCTCGTTATCATTTTCTTGGCTTCTGCAATCTTTTCATCAAAGTCAATTCTGGTCAAGTGTGGTCAAACCTAATCAACATGACCTCTTGATCTCTCCAAATCAATTCTTCTCTTGATATTCCTCTGATTTCTCTAGATCTTCGATCTTATTTCTATTTGTGATTTCTCACTCCCAATCATCTTTCTATTGTGTCATCTTTCGATTTCACTCCTAAGGGGCAAGGATGATTGCATCATTGAATATTTTCACATTAGTCTGATCTGAATCAAAATTCTCCATCACTAGGGGCATCTCATCACTTGGGGGCATATTCAGTTTTTTATACCTTATGGTCAAAATTGGTTATTCCATGATCTTGAATCTCTAGGGGCATCTTGATGTCTCGCATCTTGTCATCTATCTTTCTAGGTATCTGAGAAATCTAACTCGGATCCTCAAGGATCAAGCTTCATTCTAGAGATGATTCTTAAAATCTCATTAGGTATTGGGGCAATCTAACCCTAATTCTTGAAATTTTTGCTTCATTCTGAAGATGGCTCTCAAAATCTCTTTAGGCCATTATCAGGGCAACCTAACCTAGATCTTGAAGGGCTAACCTTCATATCGGGGCAATCTAACCCTAATTCTAGAGATAGTCCTAAGTCTTCATCAGATATCATTGGACATTGGGGCAATCTAAACCCTATTCTAATCTTCTCTCAAGTGGTGTTTAGGCTGTTGTCTTCGCAATCTAACTTAGACTTCAGAGAATCATGCTTCATTCTGAAGATGGTTTTAATTCTTGATCTGATTGGTGTCTTGGCAACCTAACCTAGACTTCTGAAATCTTCATCTTCACATCAGACTATTCTTTGAATCAATGCACTGCTCGCACATCAATTCAAAGAGGGGCAAAATGTAACACCCCAAAATTG